>CABFPE010000211.1:924678-949231 GCA_900660155.1 Hofstenia miamia | reverse complement strand
ACCGGGTTTAGACCGGTTCAAACCGGCCGGTCATAAAATAATGACCCGACCCGACCTGCACCGGTCTGACCGGTGCCGGTCACGCCGGTTGACCCGACCGGTTTGCACCTATGGCGTACATAGCGACATATGAAAAGAATGAATGGAATTCTGCAGAAAAATTGCTGTATGACATTGGAAGCCTGTGAATCCATTTATTTATTAAAATTCTAACTATGTTTGTGCGATATACACTAAGTTTGCAAACTTCCGGCTGAATTGTTCACTACATTGTTGAGTAATTATAGAGCTATACCCAGGCAGCCATTTTCAATAAAATTTATCTTTGTTCTAAAACAGTCCTTCAAATAGTAGTCTGTACATCCATTGCCATCACTGCGGGTGTGATAATCATATGATCTTTACATTTTTGACAACAAAAAATCTTGCTGGTACATAGCGACATAATATAACTATATATATATTGTTAAGCTGATGTACATTTATTCAATAATTTTTTCCGTGAAAGTACATTTTTCAGAAGTTTAGCCCCGAAAAATGGTCGCCTAGTCAATTTTTTAGCAACTGCTTAAATTTTCGCCTTTCTTAGGATAAGATTGCTTATATACATTGCTTATAAAAAACTGGGCATATTCAAATGCTTTCTCTGCCTAAAGCAGATCGTACACTCTGCTAAAGTTAAACGACGTTCTGTACTGAAGCAACATTATTAAAGTACTTTGTATTATTAAAGTACTTTGCATTTGAGGTATTGATGCATATCAAGTCAACTTTTGTTAGTAAATTCATCCGTATGGTCTATGTCGGCTGTTCATTTTTCCAAAGTCAGTCAACAGAACTGGATGACCCTGCAGATAAGCTTGGGCATATGTTCAAAGCAAGCTTTGGGTAATTTATTACACTAAATCAGGCAATGAAAGTAGCTTTCCATATGCCAGGTGGATGTGTGTCAACTGACATTTTTTGTGTAGCAAATTATATTGCATCTTGCGACTTTATAATTGTGCAGACAATGACAGTGATCACTCAAGTGTGAACACTATTTTTGTAAATTTATGGCGTTTATTTCGTGTATTTTTTCAACTTTATATATGCGTTTTCATCGGGTGCCACAGCAGAAGTTATGAAGATATTTGAAATAACTGTTACAATGTGATTACCATGAAGTTTGTTCTTACAAAATCTCTATAAGTGTATCACAGTAACAACAACTTTTCTATGCGATTGCTTCGTTTTTTCCAAAACAACCCAATCTCTGATTGTTCTTGTCTATGAAGTCAATTTGATACACCATCTGTTTGATATTTTTATCTATGTGTGGAGATCCATTAATATTATGAATATATATAATTTTTAATGCAGTCACCCAATTCACATTAGTTTTAGGTGGTGCTTAAATGATGTTTAGATTTTAATAGCTAAATGCCCTTTAATAGAAGCATAGCAAATATTTTAGGGTTTATTAACTAAATCAATCAAACTAATCTAAAAGTGTCATTTTCAATGTTGTAATTTAGTTTGACTGATATTATGTAATGGAAGTGTTGCATAATTGAAAATTATTATGGAAGATTTACCATTTTGCACCTTGTCATTGCAATATTGAAATGAAATTCAAATTCATAGCAATGTCCAATTTTTTCTTTATGAAGTTGCCCAGTGTCTGCTAACCGTAACTATATATTAGCTAATATGCTTTTAATAAAAACGTAATTGATTTTGAAATAGTATAGATTGTTATTAATCTCATCATATTTGATTTTTTCAATGTTGTTGGGTGAAGTATCCCTTGGAGATCCTTTGTGTTGTGTGAATTTATCAATGGTGGATTTTGTTATTTTTTTGTGAAATTTACATTTTTTATGTTGCTACCTCAGAATATTATTGACTTAAATTTGCAAGCATGTCTAACTTGTTAAAAATCAAAACTGAATTCAGGGAATTTCGTTAAATAATATTCCTGTTTGTGACAACATCAGCCCTTGGCAGCGTTCATTGGACAAATTTTTTTATAATTTGATTTTATTATTTTGGTATTTTATAATTTCTTCAATTTAACTATATTTATTATTATTTTAGTAGATGAAATGAATATATAGTTATGATTACCAGACTTTTCGTTGAGTCAAATGCAAAAAACATAAATTATTACCTTTGAAAAGCACTGAAATTTTAGTAAGGGTAGAGGAATTTACAATCTTCATGTTTTGAAACAATTATATTATTTAACATACTTTTCAATTTAGATGCTTATGATATCAGTCAATCTCTTAATGTTAATGTGGATCTTGAGTCGCCTTTGCTTTCGCGTTTTGATTTGATCTTTGTGCTGTTAGACAAACGAGATTTGGAATGGGATAGATGTGTGTCCTCCTTCATTCTCGAATTGAAGCGTCAACAAAATAATTCTTCCTTCAAACTAACAACTGGCCAGGTAAGTGTTATTGAATTTTCTAAGATTCTAGTTATATAGTCAATACCACTTTTTGTCGAATAATTATGGCAAAAATTAATTTAGAGCGAACTTTGGTCCAGTCATAAATTGTCCGCTTATATTGCTCATGTTCGGCGCTTTAATCCTGAAATCACCGATGATGCTAGCAGAATAATTACTCGATATTATCAGTATCAAAGAGCTTCTCAGAATCGAAATACTGCGCGAACAACAGTCCGACTTTTGGAAAGCATTATAAGATTGGTTCAGGCGCATGCGAAGTTGATGTTTCGTAGAATTGCCACTGTTCAAGTAACTTATCCAGTATTAAATATACATGTCTGAATATACATGTATGTACATAAAAGTGAAGTTCTAGCAAACGCCAAGGCTTTTTGGTTCCATAGTGTATCAAACTAAGACTTCAATCCAATAAAACAATAAAAATATAGTAAAATTGGGTTTGCCGTATAATTGCACTCTTTTATTACCCGACCATTGCCTACTTGATCTACTGTCTTGCAATTCTTTTAAATTACTGCATTATTTAAAAAGTCTGAATGTAACGTATCAATATTAAACTGATTAACCTCTAAACTCCCATTACCATATAAGCGATTTTTCAAGGTGTTATATATTATACACGTTTTTTCAATTATACAAAATAGTGTTTTTTCATAAAAAATAATGATTTTTAGTTTTTTTTCAAATTCTAACTGAATTCAAGCACCTAGAAAAGGTGTCCTGCTGCAGGTATTATAATTTTGAACAAACCAAGTGTTGCAAAAAGTTTTGTATTTAGTATCAATCCAAAATAATGAATTGATTTATCATTTGTGGTGTTCACGAATATGAAAAGAAAAGTTTCCAGCTTTCTCCACATCAAGGCTTTTCCTCAGAGATCCATATGTAAATCACATGGTAGCGTAGTGTCTCTCCAGTCCAGATGAGCTGCAAATTACATCCAATAATGATTTCTGTAGAAAAATCAAAATAGGATCGACTTTTCCACCGAGTACTTGCTGGCGCTTCTTGGTAATGTTCGTCAAAGTACTCGTAGCGAAAGGGCTGTTCGTGAGCCAGGAATCTCATAACTTCAGGAAATTATACATAAAGAGACTGTTCCACAATGCATTATTCCAGTGTGAAATGTCTTTCATATACCTGCAAAACTTATTTTTTCCGAATTATGTTGAAATTATATCGACAAAATTAATCGAGTTATCATAAAAGACATTAATGCATCCTTCTGTGAATTCAATCTTCTTTCAACTGGGATCGGGGGTTTAGTGTCAGCCCATTATCATTTAGTTGATCTTAAGCCATAGCTGCTTTATTATTGCGAAAGTACCTAACGATGTTCACCCATAGCAATCACGGTTGTTGCATATCATTTGCAAACATCTTTGGAAAGTAAATTGTGTAATGCGCAGCATAGCCGAAAGTGTGTAGGCCAACGTCTGTCGCTAGGTTCTTTCTCATGCTGACCATGTTAGCGCCGTTGTCCGAAACATCCACTGCAATTTAACTGTAAATTCACGTTCGCATTATTCTATTTGTTCATTCACTAATTGGATAAGATTCTGAAATTTAGGTTGTTCGCCGAGTGTGTCACTGGTATTGACAAGATATGACAAACCTTTCACTGCAAATGAAATCTTTACAACAAGATAATTCACAATGATGGAAGACCATCAGTCTATCATCAATGTAGCGTGATTTCCACCAAACTGAGGCAATCTTCAGTGTTTGCGTATTATAGATTCCAGCAGCCAAAAGATGTCCCCAACTGCCTGGCAAGTGGGCTTTCGGGCATAAGCCTTTAACTATCTTGTTGAATTTGTGCTCAAAACTGCCAATCACCGAATTTATTGCAACAATAAATTTAAACATTTAGATCGATCAATTTTAATGTAAAATTTACCTAAGCAGAATTAAAACTATGAATTAAATCTTGTAACTTGCAGATCAAGTTCACTTTGCTTAGCTTTGCTTGAGTACATAAAGGGTAATTGTTACTGCTTCTGCTTCTTAACTTTCGATAACTGCCTAATGATGTTCCTCGAGGCAGCCGCAGATTAATGGTAGATGAGCTCGACATATTCATGCATGCGATGTGTATTAGTTGAGCATTTTTCATAATGTACTTTCATTCGTGATACCAGTAAAACAATTTGATCTTTGAATTTTAATCATTTTGCCTGAATTTAAACATTCGGTAAAATTGTTTCTTTGAAAACCTAGAAGCGCCAGACTTTTAACATACCTAAAAGCGCCAAAACCCGTCAATTGACGATTTCTATATTACGTTTTGTAAATTACTACAAATATACCCAAAAACATAATAACATATTATAAATGATATTTAAAACATAAGTTCATGTAAATATTTATGTACACGGATTGTATTGTCCTATTAAAATAATAAAAAGTGCGTGATTAGTTTGTGTAAATATTTCAAAGAGGTGCGAATATTTTGTAGCAAGAGCTTCGCAGCTAATTGTACCCAATTATTATGGATTATTAAATATAATCCAATTTCATTTGATAGAATTGCTGCAAAGGTGTACAAATTTCAAGCATACAAGTATCATTTGTCATTTGTAATGTCTCAACGAATATCAGCTCAACGTTTCCTTCAAACAATGATAAATCTTCCAAGTGATGAATCTGAAGATGACACTGAACAAGATTTAGAAGACGTAGAGAATAATGATGAACAGTTATTACATTGTATTTCATATTCAACAAGCAGCAGTGATGGCGATTTAGATTTCTTGTCACATAGCAGTCACAAAGAAATTGACAATGAATATTTCATTTCGAGAGCGAGATGGAACTGAATAGAAGACAATTAAAAATGCACAGGAAGCTAGACGTGGTAGAGTGCAACGACAAAATATAGTAAGCTAGCCTGAAGGTGTAACACGAGCTTGTGCTGGCATCATAACTCCATTAGACGCATGGAATCTTCTTTTTTTGATAATTGGATGTGAATTTTATTGTTGATTGTACAAATATTTTTGCTAATCAAAGAATAGATTATTGGAATCTAACGAGAGATGTACTAGAAAAATTCGTGAGACTACTGTACATAAAAAGAATTACATATCAACGAAATTATCCATTTGAAAAACTATGGTCAACGACATACGGATGTCCCAATAATATGACACTGTCCCGCCAAAATGAGAGAGATAAAATGGTTTTTCAGATTTTATCGTCGTCAAGATTGCCGTAGAAATCTGAAACATGACAAGTTTTGTCTAATTTCAACTATTTTAGATCGCTTTGTATCCAATTCTCAACGTTGCTACCACCCATCATCATTCTTAACTATTGATAAACAATTATTTCCGACTAAAACACGTTGCCGTTTTACGCAATATATGCCCGCAAAGCCCGATAAATTTGTGATAAAATTTTGGATATTAGCGATATTAGCTGATGTTTCTTCAAAATATTGTTATAATATCAAGCCTTATCTTGGGAAAGAGAAGAGACATGTGTCACTAGGTGCACATGTTGTGCAAACACTTATAGATCCTCTGAACAACAAAGGATACAATGTAACTATTGATAATTTTTTTACTTCTAAACAACTTGCTCATCTTATGCTCCAAGTCCGAAAAACAATAGTTGGAACCGTGCGTTCAAATCGTCGCGAACTTCCTCCTCCCCGAAATTTAGGACTGCATGATTCTGTAATGTACCAAAGTGGCAAGTTGCACCTTACCAGATATCAAGCGAAACCAAAAAGAGTTGTGCATATACTTTCTACACAGCATAGTTGTACTGTTTATCAAGAATATTGTAAGAAGAAACCTGAAAGTGTATTATTTTATAATAATAACAATAAATATGCAGTTGATCTACTAGACAGTATGTATCGTCAAAATTCGACAAAATTGGCCGTTTTTTAAAATATATTGGATATTGCTGGAGTGAACGCATGGGTTCTGTATAAAAAACAAACACATTCTGATATCTGTAGACGCAATTTTCTGCAAAAACTGTCTAAAGAGCTCAGGAAAGACGTTGATATTCAGACTACTCAATGCTCTTTTGTCCCAACTCTCCAGAAGCGAGTCACATGTCAGATTAATGTTCATTGTGAAAAGAATAGAACTGTGAATTTGGGCAGAATTTGCAGCAAACCTGCTTGTGGGAAGTGCCAGGCTGTCATGTGTATCAACTGTTTTGACGAATAGCTTTTAAAACTTCTTTTGTTTTTGTTAGCGCATGTATATGCATTTTCTTAATAAAAATTGCAATATAGATGTACCTTTATCAACTTGGTCGACCAATTGTAATTATGCTCATATATTGCACTAAATATGAGAAACATGCAGCAAAAATATAATTCTAAGATTTTTATAGCAGTCTATTTTTTTCAGTTAATATGTAGAAGCCACTTGTATAGCAAGATATAATAATATAACTTTCTTATGAAGAGTGTATCCTGAAAAAATATTTAGCTTAAGTAATTTAACTTTGAGGTTATAGCAGTCATCAATTGACGGGCTGTGGCGCTTAAAGGTATATCTACACACTACTTTTTTCTATGTGGCATTATCGGAAAAAAATGGTCCACTTGTGCTTTGCAATTATTAAAAAATAGTAAATGATTACTGGGGAAAAACCACTTCTACAAAAAATTATTATAATTTAAAATTTCAAAATCGTCAATTGACGGGTTTGGCGCTTCTAGAGTTAAACAACTATTTCTCTAACTGATATCAATTCTCATATTTGGATTTAGTTACCTAAAATGCTTGTGATAAACAGCATTATCTTTTTATTTATAGCCATAGACAACTAAATCAGGTCTGGAAACGGGGCAAACTTTTTGGTCCCGATCCAACTAGACGTGAACCGTCTTCCTAAATTTGATCCCTCTACAACAGAGCAAACAAATTTATGTGTGCTTTCAGATATAACTAGCTAGGCAGTATTTGGTAAAGCATGCTTTTATATTCATGGTGTCATGCGACAAAACAGTTACATGTAACACACCGTTCAATTGTTCAATATAGCGTTAAAACCTATTAATGTCAACGTTATTGACCCGACGTAAGCGATTTAGAGAAAAAACCTACCACCCGACCCAACTAGTTTTCCTCGTCTTAACTATACGTTGTCGGGAGTTTGTGAATGTAAATTTGCTCCGTCTAAAGTTTAGCATTTTGTTTGATTAAAAATTTCGACTCAATTGCCTTTTTGTTTAGCAACTTCACCTATAAAAATAGTTGCATATTAAACTTTGATGAAAAATTTGAATGAGGCGCTTGTACTTATCTGTGAGGTTGTCTTTTTTCTTCATAATTGATATCGTTGAGACCAATTGTGACTAAGATCTTCTTTACTTTTGTCTAAGCTAGGCACTGATTTAATGTATGAAAAAGGTAATCAATTGTTGCACCTCGATGCGAATGAATGGATATACACATGAATTTCTAATCTAAGACGACGAAGTATTGAAGAACCACGTATCAGGAACTCTGTTCCTTCACGAATTTGTCGAGGTTCACGTGTAAAATTTTGTATAGGCGTTTGTGTGAGCGTTCTTGAAATCCTGCTCATATTGGGTGTGAACATTGCTGACGGGAGTGGGTTCTTCTTTCTCATCAGTGTTTTTATATTTGATAAGAATTTGTGTAGCGGTAGAAGGTCTTCTTTAGTAAGTGCATTGAATGGCGTTAATAATTTCGTACGTAACGAGTCATCAGTGAAGGCTTCTGAGCGTTAGTACAACGAGCTCACGATAGCTGACTGCTCCCGGTGAAAGCATTGAGAATTAAGAAACACACATAAAATGTATTAAAATGCAAAAATTTATAAATACATCACTAAAATGTACATGCTTTATACTGAAATCCAAAAAACACAATCCACAACCAACATAGATACATTATTTTTGCTTGGTCCCCTATTAATTACAGCTAGTAATTTCTAAATGTCGGACGTGCTCAATTTGTATTTATGATGTCATTTGTGACAGCATATTAAATAAATAACAAGCGGAAATTCCTTCAAAATAATACAAAAAAAGTTATTTACTTATGTTCTAAATATCAAACACAAAACGTTCATACATTAAATCTTGTCTATGCGAATCTATATTTATTTAAATATTATTTAAGTCTAAATTCAAAAAGTCGGACCGATTTAGTTGGGTAGTTAAGACGGAACCATCTGACAAAGTCGGGCCAATTAAATCGTGTAGTTATGACAGGCCTTTAGGCTACCTCAGTGTGGGAAATGGGTAACTGTTTTTACCTTCCACCCGACGTGTCTAACAGTGATCCGCGACTTAACTCTGCCCATTTCTGCCACTGATCCGCGACCCGTCACTATCAAAGAAAGGTTACTAATATAATACACACAAAATATTGTAACATAAAATATCATTACAAGTATTTCACTCTAAAACTTGTCTACTTTAAACAGATTTTGGACTTAAATGGTTTATGTGCTGAAAATATTTCTTGGTTTAAGCATATTAGAACCCTACTTTCAAAAACCCAGAATATATTTTATGTGATAAAAATGAAATGTTTCCTTACATATTACCGATATTAAGAAAAATGTATGTATCGTATATTCTTTCCGTTCTCATGTACGCCTCCGATGTTTAATGTTCTTTTAAGCACTACATAAAATTGCTATAAAAGTTAGAAAGCAATGTTTGCTCTGGTTTATATTTAGATCGGGTGTACTGTTCTTTGTTGAATCAATTAGGTGATATAAAAACGTACGAGTTTTTGGTAATTTAATACCCAAGCCAGAACGGACTATATCACATTAATCCACTCAATTCAGATGACTCTATTCTGATATGCTACAATCCACAAAGAATCAAAAAAAGTTTCACTTGCACTAAATTTGCTAGTTGCAAAACTGATTGGCATAGAATGGTCACCTTATAAATTCAAGAAGCTGCTAACAAGTGAAAAACTTTCATCAGAAAACATAGAAGTTTACATTTGTGATTATTGCAGTGCTGATATTTTACAGTAAAACATTTTACACAGATTTATTTATTTACTTAATTTTGCAATATATTGCTTGTATTTGTAAATGCATGTAAATGGCAAAAATCAGAATAATTTCCACAAATAAAGTGCATTTTTACGAATTATAAAAAGCATTTTAGGTTACCCTATATAGTATACATTATCAAAAATAACTTAGCGATTAGAAACATGTGTATTATATTTACAATATTCCATTTTAGTAAAAAAGAAAATACGTGACCGCTTACAATTTTAGAAAAAAGTTGAAATTTTCGAACACCTTAATGTACATATCTATGTTTAATTTCCTACATATTTATGCTAAGTACAAAAATGTGGAAACACTTAATATTTTTAGTGTATTTTTCATATCAACTAATCTAATTACTTTTATCTGATTTTGCATTCTAAGTATATGTAGGTGTTTTTGAGTGTCCATTATTCATTTTCAAATTTAAATTCGGAGGTCTTCCTGATGAAAATTGCAAAATGATCCTGCATATTTACAATTTTGTGCTTGTGCATTAT
Organism: Hofstenia miamia; assembly: GCA_900660155.1. Classification (NCBI taxonomy): domain Eukaryota; kingdom Metazoa; phylum Xenacoelomorpha; order Acoela; family Hofsteniidae; genus Hofstenia; species Hofstenia miamia. Next base: position 939,253 of record CABFPE010000211.1, on the reverse strand, counting down.
ATAGTTGATTCATTTACAATATAATTTTTGAATTTAGGATGCAATTATGGCTATATTAATGATTGAATCATCTTTACAAGGGAGTGCCTTACTTGATGAGACTATAGTGGCGGCGCAATCTAAATTTCCAGATGATCCTGATGAGCAGTGCATATATCAAAGCAGAATTCTTCTACACAAATTAGATTTTGAATGTAGTAAAGATACAGCATTCCCATAATTTAGATGAAATCCAATTTAACAGATGTTTTAGTTTTTTTAGATAATTTATCAGTTAATTTTATTTAATTCATAATCTTGGTTTACAAAATCAACATTACACAATAAACTATTTAAAAACGCACCAAATTTACAATTTTTTAATTAAGAATGAAAATAAAACTACAAAATATATAAAATTAAAATTGCAATGATTTTTGATAATAAATTATATAAAGATAACAAAATAGTTTATCTAATTTAAAAAGTCTCCATTTTAAATATTAAAAATTTTTTAGTTGAATTTTAGTTTTTTTGAATTTTATCAAATGCAATATTTGAAGTTCAGTTATTAGAGATCTGTGCCTACATTTGTGATAATTGTTTTTAGTAATATCCCATTTTGATTTTATAACGTAGTTTGATTTTTTTTTGTCACAATTATATTGTAGATTGGAAGTATATTTGCAAAAATGCGTTATGCATAAATACAAAAAATAAAGTAGTAGGGACAAGGAACTAAAATTTGTTAATCAAAATTGTATTTATTAAGAAAATCTTATTTCTAAAGCTTGTTGACTTAAGACGTACTTGCTAAATTTCCGTTTTTATAAATACTTTTCTTTCTTTTTTCTAAAATAATCTGTTCTTTTCAAAAATATAACTTCTTGCTACAGCATTCTTAATTGGTTACAATAGAAACCACTTAATTGTTCTTGTAATGGGTTAAATCCAAATATAAGTAGGTAAGATTGGTGGAAATCCGTTCCAATGGGACTCCTTGAAGTTCTTGTAACACCCATGACTATTTGCCATATAGGAATGGACAGATTCTATTAGATGCCATCCAGGGTTTTTGAGTACTTGGAATATTAACTGTTCGAACTTGAAGAGCTTCCGAAACCCTATTGAAAAAACTTGGAAAAGAAATCATCAATAGTCTAACTCAATCAAGAATCCACTTGAAGATGGCAAACAAATTTGAATTATTTTAAATTTCAATTATTTTATAGATTTCAAATAATTATTTTTTAGCTTACAAAGCTTGGAATCATTGTAAAAACATTGTAATTTCTTCTAAAAAAGAACTCGATTATGCACTAAATTTTATTAGAAAAATATTCGGACTCAAAACGTAAAAACTTGAACTTGGACTAATTAACTCAAACACGACTTGACGCCATCTAGTGACAAATTTGAAAGAGGCTAATTAATTTTTTAATGAAGATTTTACTTTTGAATTTTACGATTTAGACAAACTGATGAAAAGTTTCAGTTGTGACATGTTTATTGTGACAATGTTTAAATAGACAACACCATGCTAGAATTTCAACAAAATAATTCAGATGCAAAGCCCAATATTTTTAGTGGAATGTGTACATTTGTATGGGTGCATATATCTACATGTATTAACAATAATCAAAGATGTAATATTTAAGGAGACACAAAAGCTATTTCTTTAGTGTAAATGATGCTAAATGTAAAAAGGCATTTTATACAATGGGTAATAACTCCAAAATATGCATATTTTCCATATACAGATTGGAAAAATATTTCACTATATTTTAACTTTGCATATGTATGAAATATAACATGCTGTATATGAATTTTCTTTGTGTGCATGCTGACTTGTGTTGAGATTCACATCTAATGATTTTATATAGGGTATCACTATATATTTTTGTAGTTGACATGGGAAATGATGATACCCAAACTCATTATCCGGATTATTCATTGCATTGTAGCTGATGTATACATAATATGAACATATTAACTCTCCTATCCAAATTACTCACACTCCCACGTTGATGGCACCTTTCTAAATGTATACATGTATATAGGTAAACAGATTAGAAAAGGTGTATTATTCATATGCAAAACATGGCACATGGTACATAGATGGATTTTAGGAAACAAACGCCATTTAATAATGCCTTATTCCAAATAGCTAAAAATTGATTTATGGAACAAACTCCCTCCAGATATTAAAGAAGAATGAAATTTCAATAAATTTAAAAAATCATTAAAAATTTCACTAAAACGAAGAAGATCCAACTACTTATCAAATTATAGGACAAAGTCTATAAGTTATAACAAAGCTACTGAACAATGAAAACCAACTATTTATATCATCAAGGACGATAAACTTTTGAAACCAAGACAAAGTATATTTTCAGAACCAAGTTAATTTATATTTATTGTTTTAATTCTTTATAAGTGTTAATCACTTGATTTGTAAAAAAACAAAAGAATTAAAATAAATATTATTATTATTATTAAAATCATCTAGTATAAATTCGTTAAAAGAGGAAATTTAAAAACATGTTTGGTCAAATGTGAAATATTACAAAATACATAAGCGATGAAAACAAAAGATGGAAAATTATGCTGCATACCTTGTTATTTGTGTGGATGTAGATGCATTTGAAATGCTCAGCCCAGACCACCTTGCTTTTAATACCAGTATCTTTGACCCACCATGCTAATTAGTCATAAATTTAACTTATTCTTTATGCTATGCAAAGTATCAGATGCTAGCATTTAAACACCATTTCAAGTGTTATTTACTGCACTGTAGATGATGAATCTCTCAATTGAATTCCCATTGGTAGAAATATGAATGCACAATGTCCATGTGGAGTTCTTTTTTTCATCTAAACGTATAATTATAAGTGAATAGATAAACAAACACTGATAATGTATTGCAGTAATTACCATCAAGAAAAACCTGCATCTGGTATTTAGAAGCTGAATCACTTGGGAAAGCTGAAATATAGGCTAGCACTAAATAATTTAATTCATATTCAGTTAATAATATTTTTAGATGCTAAGTGCAAGATTGAATATTGTTTAAAAATACGAATTTTAATTCATGCTTGCTTAAAACACAAGAGTAAGGAAACAGAAATATTAAAACATGGTAAATAGTATGAAATGGTACAAGGATTAAAGCAAAAACAGTAAATTCAAAGATCAAAAGCATACCTTTTACAATAAGAATGCTAGTATATATAGCGAATTCTCTAGCACTACACTAAAAATATTCATAAATTGGTTAAGTAATGAATCAATATTTTATTCTTTTAGTCACACCCCCTCATTATTCATGAATTAATCGCGGGTTATTACATGTCAATTTTTTAACAAATGTGTTTGAACGCTTTTTAATGAAATTGATTTTGCAATTTTTGTACTTGTGTAGTTATTTTTTTGACGCTATTTAGAGTTGTAAACAGTATTTTATATTGTAGAAATCAATTTTAAATGTAGACATTTCTTCTTCATTTTATCAAAAATTTTTTTATGATTGATTCCAAAGGAATAATGAGGGAGTTGGATAAAAGATGCGAATATTCATACGTTGCATAACTAATCTATAAATATTTTTAGAGTGTATATCTGTAGTTTTCAACCATTGGAAAGATTAGTATATTGAAATAATCATGTATTTATTTTTAAAAAACTTGTTATGTACACTAGTACTAGTATGTTTGCTGAATAATAAGTATATTAATACAAAACATTCATTTATAAGCTTTTTTGTTACAGTATTTAATGCATTTGGTGATTTCTATTCTATATGTTTTGTAATCTTTTCAGCAAATGGTAAATATATCTTTCAACTACAGAATATAATTTATACAATGCCTTAAAATGTGTATTTGTGTGTTATTAAATAAAAACACATAAAAACAAGATTATTTCTGTTAAAGCTGTTAAATATTAATTTTTTAATGAAGAGTTATTTCTAGTCACAGATAAATCTGAAAACATCATGGAGAAAAAAATTCTAAAAAACAAAACTTAAAGCAATACAAAATTTAAAGTCAATTTCTTTTATGATGGTAACATAAATGTTGATTGCTATATTAACACCAATAAGTAGAACCAAAAATAGAAATATGATGAGTTACCATTCAATGTAAAAAAAATTCATAAGTTTAGAAACTTCATGCAGTGGGATGACATAAAACGTGAAAAAGATGTATATGTTTAGAAAACTTTTGTAAAATGGGAGGGTATGCAAAGTCAAAACGCTATGCAAAAGAAAAAATTGTCAAGTGTGTTAAAACATGTTGCAACGAAACCATAATAAAAGAAAAGGTGTCAGATATATGAAAATCCGTGGCAACACATTTCTCTTTGGAGGTAAATCAAGTAAAAAAATATATATTTTATGCCCTCATAATAGCAGAGAAATGTTTTTAAGTTCAAAATATATTGGCATTCCCTCAAATGCTATGCCTAAGAGACTCTGCCAAGTTCAGATTGTATTTCAAAAATTCTCAATTTCTATACAATTTTCAAGTGCTTAGAAAGGAAAATTTGTTTAAAATCCTGTTACTACTAGCATGTTGTGAGATATACTTGTATTCAATGAGAAGTTTTTGTTGTAAATTTTTAATGCATTTGCTTAAATTGTAATTGTTTAGATATTTTATCATAAACAAAGACATTTTTTGTTGTAAATTTTTGACATCATTTGCTTAAATTATAATCACTTATATATTTCATTAAATCTTTTTTGTGAGCTTTTTTATAATTAGAACTCTAACATTTTACATGTTTTGATTAGGAATAAACTGATGAAAGAATTTATACAATGATTTCATACCAACTGAATATCTAGCTGTATATAGTGTTAACTGTTGTAAAGTTTTAAAATAGTGAAAAGTGGAAAAGCCATGTAAGAGTCTACGAGCATGTAAAAGTGACAAACTATAAAAACTGAAAAAGATGTTAAAGTCTACAAATTTGTAAAAACCAAACACTGTATGCACTGAAAGAAAGGTAAAAGTAAAAAAATGAAAGTCTACAAGCACGTGAAAGTCACAAACCATATAAACTGAAATAAAAGTAAAAGTTTGTAAGCATGTAAAAGCCACAAACCATATGTAAAAGTCAAGTAATGTAAAAGAATACCAGTGTGTAAAGTCTACAACTATGTAAATATAATATAATAATAGTGCATAAAGAAAGCACGTTTACACCCCTGAAAAATTGTATAAACCAAAAAGAAATGAAGAGAAAAGACCTTTGTGTAAAACTAATATCATAATAGTGTATTAAAGAAAGCAAATACAGTACTGGCTAAAAGTTTGGGAACACTTTCCAAATTTAGAAATTTTTGTATTTTACGCTAAAAGACGCAATGTAGAAACAATATGATAACACCGTGTAGAAAGTAAATAGTAAATTCAGAAAAACTTACTAATATTTTCTATGTCTGCCATTATTGGCCAAACACACAACAATGCGATTTGACATTGACTCGAACTGCTTCTACAACAATCATCAGTAATCTCTGTGCACCATACCACTTTAATTTGCTCCTTCAGATCGTCGGGTGATGTGCATTGGCGCTTCGTCAGTCTGTTTTTGATGTGATGCCAGCGTTGATGTCTGAGGAGCTTCCCGGCCATTTCTCAAGCAGCATAAAGTTTTGTGATGCAATCCACTGTTTCACAAATTTGGCGTTGTGGCGAGCAGCACCATCTTGTTGTAGTACAGATGTTCCGCGAAGCTGCATAAACATGGGAACTTTCTCCTGAATTATTTTGAGGTAGGCCTTGGCTGTGTCTCGTTGTTAGGAACAAAATGCAGATCAGCACGCCCATTCGCAGTTATAGCACCCAAATCATCACAGAAGGTGCTGAGCGGATAGTTAGTTGCGTCTAACGTGTGTTGAATCTTCGGTTTCTTGGTTGTCAAACATGTGGCCGGTATGATGTAAACTGGCAAATCGTCACTAAATATTACTTGATGCCACATCTCAGGGGTGTAGTGTTGGTATTGCCTGCAGAAGTGCAACCGGTCTCCAATGTTCTTTGAAGACAATCGGGGTTTGGCTGCCGGTTTGCACGATGGAAGGTCAAAGGTAGTATTCAATCGACACCTAATGGTTCTGCACTACCGCACCTAGATTTGCTTTGCCTTCAGAAGATGAAGAGAATGGTTGATTGACGATGTAACAGTGAATGAGACTGTCAGTCCGCGGGGTTGTCACTTTTGGTATTCCAGACTGTTTGCGAGAGGAAAAATTTTGCAGTTGCCGATAGCGAGTAACACTTCTGGATATGAATTTGAGCACGCTTTGTTGGTGAAATTTCACTACCATGGACCATATTTCAGAACTGAAATCAGCTTTGCACTTCTGAGAAGCACAATATTGTGTCTGCGTGGTTCGAGAGCGCTCAAAGAAAGCATTCCAATGGAAAACTCCATTGCTGCCGTATGCACCGAAACGAGGATTATATAACATAAATCGTTAGCAACTTATCATATGCACCAACTGTATTTACGGAGCAAAGTTTGAAAAATATTGAATAGTGCATCAACAATCAGTGATGTTATTAAAATTAGAGTAAGACGCGAATTCTTAAAAATTATAAATAATCCTAATCACTGTTTAAGTGAGATGCTAATATGAAAAAAATTAAAAGCGAATGAATAAAAAGCTATCGCTCACCTTTTTGTAGATTTGTTAATAATTGTAATATTGATTTTGTAAATTACATAAATATTTTGATTAAATTGTAAAAAAAAAAAAAAAAAATTAAAATGGAGGAAAAGGATGCTGAAATGCGTAACAAAATTGATACCCTACGAGCAGTGATGAATAATCAGCAGCGCTTCCTGGAGCAAGTAGATAGTAGGCTCCGGAACAAGAATCTGGTTATAATGGGTGTTGCTGAAACTGAACAGATTGAAGGTGCTGATTCTGATATTGATAAAGCCAAAAAATCTTCGAATCTACTGAGGTAGAGGTCGGAGATTTAACCGTGAAGCGCCTTGGAGCTGCGACTGATGGCCGTAACCGACCAATGCTGATAACGGTTGAAAGTCATGACCTGAGAGATGAAATTGTAAAGAATGGTTCGAAATTAGTTTCTTCTACTATAGCTGCTATTAAAACCGTCCGTATTAAACGTGGTAGTCACCCAGCTATCCGCGCCGAATGGAAGCGTTTTTTCGAGTCCGGAAAGACAGAGCGCAGTAAGCCTAAAAATAAAGGATGCAAAATTGAGTTTGATAAGAAAAAACGCCAAATCACTCGTAACAATGTAGTGATTGACAGCTGGCAAACTCTGTCGTTTTTATAAGTAGTCGAGATGGCCGTGACACGCTCTGTATAACCCATTGGAATATAAACTCAGTGAAGAATAAACTTGAAATTGATTGTGTTTTAATATGTTATTGAAATCAGACATGAATTTTCTAAATGAAATAAAGACCCCGTTACGCTTTGGAATGCCTGGTTATAAAACTATTCAAACTGACCAAAAAGCAGGACACCGAGGCGGATGTGCAATTCTTATGACGTATGTGCTGTATGCTGTCCTACAATTAGTCGAACTTACGTCAGATGTGATAATTTTTCGGTTATAAAGCGAACAGGGTGTTCTTTTTGTGTGTATATATTTGGCACCTTCAGATTCACAGTACTTTTCACTTGACTCCTTGGCCAAATTGAATGAAATCATTGTGCAATCCCCACGACAGCTTCGTGATCCTTGGAGATTTTAACTCTTCGGATTTAGTAAACAAGTTCTTGCTAAATTTTCCGTGTGAAGCCAGTTATTTGAATTCTGATGACCCAACCAGGTCACCTAATGAGAATGCAAAGATAGTAAAGAACTCTTTAAGTGCTTTTGTTGTTCTGAATATCCTCGTGTATAAGGATAAAACTTTTAAAGGCTCCTTGACTTAAGAAAAAGCGTAATTGGATATCTGAACTCGACTATTGCATCGTATCACCGAGAATACTAGATAGTGTCTTATCACTTTTAAATATATTCACATAAATTTTCAGAATCTCTCAATAAAAAATTCGGAATTTAGACAATTCATTTCTGAACTGGATTCAAACTTTATTCTGGGCATAACTGAAACCTGGTTTACAAATGATAATTACAATTCGTCCTGGTCAATCGATAACTCTAAATTTAAAATATTTAGAAAGGACAGAAATCCAACCTTTCACTTTAATAAGACAAAAGGAGCTGGTGTCATGTTTTTAATACCTAAAATACTCAAACCTAAACTTAGGACAGATATAGCAAAAGATTCAACTTATGAAAGTCTTTGGGTTGAAATTCGAAACCCAAAAAAAATTTTAATTGTCAATTATTAAATATCTCTTATTGTTCAAATAAAACTTATATAAATAATTTTTTCTTACAAATGGAAGATGAATTTTCTACTGCTCTGAGTTATAACACGAATATAATGGTAATAGGAGACTGGAATGTAAATCTTCTAAACAATAACGAAAAAAGTAAGCTTGGCAATTTTCTCAATACTTTCAATATTTCACTAATAAATAAAAACTTCTTCTAGAATTTCTGCTAATAGTAAAACGCTTATTGACTATTTCATGATATCAGAAAATGCTTCGTCTTATACTTATTTTTGTTTTGAATTTCCATACTCAGATCACTGCTTTATAGCTACTTATTCGAATATTCTAAAAGTGTCTAAGCCCTCTAAATCTTGGATAAAAATACGAGAATAATCAGCAGAAAATGTCGAAAAACTTCGACAGTATTTAAAAATCGAAAACTGCAATTGCATATATTTATCATTAACACCTAATGAAATGCTATCACATTTTACAAAAACTACTTTTCTATTTGGATATATGCTGCCCAGAAAAATATATTCTTTCATCCGAATATTCCAAAAAAACTCAAAATAATGTTTCAAAGCCATGGATTGATTCTAAATGCATCGATTTAATCCAAATAAAGAAACAGAAATGGAAAAAATACTTAAATTCCCAAACACTGGAAAATCATAATGCTTATAATCTGCACGAAATTTATGTAATATTGCTATAAGGAAAGCAAGTAATAATTATTCCCGTTTTCAGTATCAAAGTCTTTCTTCCCAAAAAATAAGTGGGAATTTGTTAACAATTTGCTAAATAGAAAAAACATGCGAACCGAAGAAATAGAAAGAATATACTATAAAGATAAATCCATTGCAAATAAGAAGGAAATCTGCAATGCTTTCAATGAAGTTTTCCTAAATTTAGGAAACTACAACGGTATGAATGTACCTTTTTGCCTTAATAAACCCAAAGGAACTCCAACCTCTTTCTCTTTTCGTTTTGCAACAAAATATGAAATCATAAAGTCGATACAATGTTTAAAAAATAAATCCAGTGGACCCTCTCTAATACCAACATGGTTCCTAAAACTCTCAGGTGACTTAATAGCTGAACCAATATGCTACATTTTAAATAATTGTATAAAACACTCCTTTTTTCCAGATGAATTAAAATTGGCAAATATAACACCATTATTTAAAAGAAATGATCCCGAAGATTGCGAAAATTATGGACCCATTTCGATCACTTCTCCAATCAGCAAAATTTTTGAACGAATTCTTTTTAATCAAATTAACGAGTATCTTTGTAAACATGATCTTTACTCCAAAACACAATATGGTTTTAGCAAAGGTATTTCTACGAGCGACGCTTTAATACAAGCTACAGAAAAATGGCGATCAACAATAAATGATAATGAATACTCAGCAATTGCTTGCTTAGACCTCTCGAAGGCTTTCGATTCCATAGACCGCAGTATCTTACTACAAAAAATTCAATTTCTAGGTTTTTCTAATGACAGCATAGGTCTTATCTCCAGTTACTTATACAATCGCATGCAAAGAGTTAAAATTCATGAATCTTTTTCAGATTGGGCATGTACTAAAATTGGGGTTCTTCAGGGTTCAATTTTGGATCCCTTATTATTTAATATTTACATAAATGATTTGTCCAAACAAGTAACATGTAACGTTATATGCAGATGACACAATATTATTTCATTCTAATAAATTTCCCGAAAAAGCGGTTCAAACTCTCGAAACAAACTGTGCTTCTCTTGCTAAATATTTTGCTTCTATAAAACTAAGAGTAAATCCACTAAAAACTCAATTCTGTATTGTTAAATCAAAAACTAAATCTACTGATACTTCAAAATACAAACTTAATTTAAACGGCATTCAAATAGAACAGGTTGAGTCTTTTAAGCATCTCCGAATAATTTTTGACATAAATCTAAATTTTGAAGAGCAACTAAATCATGTTGTTGGAAAAATGGCGATATCGATTAAAGCAATTAACTTAATTTCTCAAAAACTTTCAACTAAAGCAAAAATTCAATAAATATATGCTCTAATATTAAGTCATTTTAACTATGCCAATATACTCTACACAGATATAAACCAAAAATTTCTCAGGAAATTCCAAGTGCAACTAAATTGGGCTATCAAAGTAGCAGTAAATAATCATAGCTTTAATAAAAACAATTAATATAGAAAAATTTCAAAATTATTTCTACATCCGCACTTATACATCGCATGCAAAGAGTTAAAATTCATGAATCTTTTTCAGATTGGGCATGTACTAAAATTGGGGTTCTTCAGGGTTCAATTTTGGATCCCTTATTATTTAATATTTACATAAATGATTTGTCCAAACAAGTAACATGTAACGTTATATGCAGATGACACAATATTATTTCATTCTAGAGCAACTAAATCATGTTAGAAAAATGGCCATATCGATTAAAGCAATTAACTTAATTTCTCAAAAACTTTCAACTAAAGCAAAAATTCAATAAATATATGCTCTAATATTAAGTCATTTTAACTATGCCAATATACTCTACACAGATATAAACCAAAAATTTCTCAGGAAATTCCAAGTGCAACTAAATTGGGCTATCAAAGTAGCAGTAAATAATCATAGCTTTAATAAGAACAATTAATATAGAAAAATTTCAAAATTATTTCTACATCCGCAATGTTACATCCATATAAATGTCTTAACGACGTTCTTCAAAATAGTTAACAATACCTTCCCATATTACAAAAATGACTTTCTTGCTGCAAAATTAGTCAATAAACGAAATAAAAGAACGCACATAATTGAACCTATTAGGTATAAGAAGCGAATAATGAAAAATTCATTTCTAAACACAGTTATAAATATGTGGAATGAATTACCAAAATATATTAAACAAATAAGTAGATTAAAAAACTTTGAAATGGATATTAAAAAATATTTTTGCACTTATAATATAAAAAACTGAAATGCCGAGGTTATAAATTTTTATAATCCTGATTACTCTAATAATAGAAACTAGCAATCGTCATAGCCCAAGTTAACCACTTTTTATTTCCAGATATTCGTTTTCTTTTTTGTTTAATTTTGTATTACTTTCATGACGCTTTCAGTATTTGTTATCAGTATTTCTTTTATTGTTAAAACAATATCTGAATATAGATTTTTCTTCTTCGTCTTCTTTAAAGCTGATCAAGGAAATGAGTAATCCCACTAAATGATGAAGCCAAATTTATTTCTTGCCCCTTCAAATCTTAAAGGATGTGTTCGCCCCTGTTGGATATGCTTAGTGAGATAATTCATGTTTCCGAAATATTTACCAATATCCTATATATAAAAATAGGTTATTGTGAAAAATTTCAAATTATAGAATAATTTCTGTATCATCACTAATTATCAAGGTGAAAGGAAATAAATGAGCACTTCCGCAAATACAATCTTTACAATAGCAGTCAATAATAAAATTATCTTTAAAATGTATAAAATGGAGGGGAAACATTTGTAAATTGAGGTTTTTATTGGAAATGTAAAAATATTTTTCCATAATTTTAAAAAAATAGTTAAATTCAAATGGAAATTTAACAATGAAGTTAAACACCATATCCTAACCCTAACCTAAACCCTAATGATGGCAGTAGTGTATATAGTCAAGGGGATATCCCACAAACTGACATTTTTGACCTTGCCTGACTCACAAATATTAATGAGGGGTTTGCAACGCCATGTAGCGATGATGTAATTACTGACTCATTAATGTTTGTGAGGGCTAATTTTACAATGATTCATATACTTGCTATATTGACTAATTTATGTGACCAATTTCATTAAATGTTTTGTTAATAGGCCTGGCTAATTGCTATATCACACACTATTTTAGTTTGCATGCTTACTATTGTTTGTGCTACAGTGATTCATGTACCTGCTATAGTGACTTAGTTATTTACAAGGGCACCAATTTAGTTTACAATGATTCACTTATTTATGTGGTCATTCTTGTTTGCATGCTTACATTATTCACTATGTTGTTTTTTTGTGACATATGACATTGCTAGCTAGAGGGCTACCTTGTGTTTTGTGATGATACACTGCTAACTATGAATCAGTACATTACATGCAAAAGACTTCATTTCATTTTTCAAATATGCTGCTATTTTTCTATTGTAGAAATTCCACGTGTTTAATATACTCTACACCGATATAAACCAAAAATTTCTTAGGAAATCCAAGTGCAACTAAATTGGGCTATCAAAGTAGCAGTAAATAATCATAGNTTCTTAGTACGCCTTAATAATGACTGCATATGGTACGGTGAGGTGGGTCGCAGAAATGGAAACGGATACGGATCGGATCTTCATTTTGATAAACTTCGGATACAAAAATTTNTATCAAAGTAGCAGTAAATAATCATAGCTTTAATAAGAACAATTAATATAGAAAAATTTCAAAATTATTTCTACATCCGCAATGTTACATCCATATAAATGTCTTAACGATGTTCTTCAAAATAGTTAACAATACCAAAAAACTTTAAAATGGATATTAAAAAATATTTTTGCACTTATAATATAAAAAAACTAGCAATAGTCATAGCTCAAGTTAACCACTTTTTATTTGCAAATATTCGTTGTTTGCTTTTTTTGTTTATTTTGTATTACTTTCTTTGCGCTTTCAGAATTTGTTATCAGTATTTCTATTTATTGTTAAAACAATTTCTGAATATAGATTTTTCTTCTTCTTCTTTGCCGAAATTATTTAATGTTTTGTTCAATGCATTAAAATTTTCTAGAACATATGCATATAAATATATTTTATAGTAATGACTAGTTATTCAAACACCTTTTTCATGTAGAAGCGTGGAAATTGAAAATCATTTATGCTTTCAATTAATGCTAATGTCTCTTAGAGGGTACAATGCCTTTAAACCACATTTGTTATAGCATTTGATCATTTGTATAATTTCCTCATGTGTACCATTTAACACATAGTGTGAAAATTAGCCTAGCATGGTTAATGGAATTACAATAAACATTGGAGATATAATCAAACCATCATGCAAAAGAGAGATATGGATAAATTTCGATTTTACAAGACTTAACATTAAAGTGAACAGTCACATTTCATATTAAACTAAAGCAAAAATTCAATTAATATATGCTCTAATATTAAGTCATTTTAACTATGCCAATATACTCTACACAGATATAAACAAAAAATTTCTCAGGAAATTCCAAGTGCAACTAAATTGGGCTATCAAAGTAGCAGTAAATAATCATAGCTTTAATAAAAACAATTAATATAGAAAAATTTCAAAATTATTTCTACATCCGCAATGTTACATCCATATAAATGTCTTAACGACGTTCTTCAAAATAGTTAACAATACCTTCCCATATTACAAAAATGACTTTATTGCTGCAAAATTAGTCAATAAACGAAATAAAAGAACGCACATAATTGAACCTATTAGGTATAAGAAGCGAATAATGAAAAAATCATTTCTAAACACAGCTATAAATATGTGGAATGAATTACCAAAATATATTAAACAAATAAGTAGATTAAAAAACTTTGAAATGGATATTAAAAAATATTTTTGCACTTATAATATAAAAAACTGAAATGCCGAGGTTATAAATTTTTATAATCCTGATTACTCTAATAATAGAAACTAGCAATCGTCATAGCCCAAGTTAACCACTTTTTATTTCCAGATATTTGTTGTTTTCTTTTTTTTTAATTTTGTATACTTTTCTTGACGCTTTCAGAATTTGTTATCAGTATTTCTATTATTGTTAAAACAATTTCTGAATATAGATTTTCAGAGGCGTATTCTCTTTGTGTGAGAGGTGTGCGCCGCACACCTTCTAACCAGCATTTTTATGAGTTTACCAGCATTTTTTCCTATCGCTTATTTGGCAACAGAGTAAATTTAATACCGCATCAAACTGATTTTTACACTATTTTTATAAATAGTAATTTGTGATTAGATATAACGCATTGTTTTCAGTACTTTCTTATAAAACCTGTGTCTAAATTACAATTTTGGTAAAATTAAAGCATTTCGATTTTTTTGATCCATAATCTATAAATTGGTTTAATTTGCTAGTTTACATGTATTATCTTGTTTAGCAATCATATCACTGATAAATTAAAATGTTCTAGTTACTTCAATCGTCAATGTCGCAAAAGGCTAGGTATTGCGACATCCACACTTCAATGGCGTTTAACGTTTTAAAAGAGCAAGGT
>CABFPE010000211.1:893156-912952 GCA_900660155.1 Hofstenia miamia | reverse complement strand
CTTAAATATACTTTAAGACTTCAGCATGACATGATAATCAGCATGATAAAGCATTACATGTCATGATAGAACATGATAAATAGATTTTACATTATAAAACATGAAAGACATGATAATTTTCTGGAAAATTTAGTAATTCCGAATTTTTTTGCAATGCAATTGAAACTCTAAAATATAGTATTTGCGATAGCATCATGTGGAGAAACGTTTAAATAGTTTGTGTTTTGGCCATTCCAATTGTAAGCACCCTAATTAAACAGATAAAAGACAAAATTTAAAAATTTTCAATCAAAATAGATGGCATACTATCACCATTCATCTCCAAATAGTAAATAATCATTATTCTTATTATTGCATAGTAGGCAGCCTACTTTACATATCTCTGGCAGTGAAAACAAAGCGGCCCATGGTGAGCGCATTTAAAGATTAGTCTACTGCAAACCGGAAAAGTGAGATTTCATATTTCCACTTAACATCATGGGTGTAATATGCATACTCCGACTTCTGGTAATATCACTCTAGCATGTCACTACAATACCAATAATGCTCAGTCTTTGAGCTTGACGTCCTTGTCATCAGTTAGGTTTCGCAAGCCATTGAGACTTTCATATTTTCAACTACATCGCATCTTTCTCCAGTGATTAAATCCAAACTTAGCATTCAATTGGCTTTGTGGATTATGAGGTGCTAAGTCGAACACGGCGGTTTTCTTAAGTGATTTGATATTCTTGCTGGAAAGAAAATTCAAATGCCGTATAAGCTTGAACAATTAAATTTGGAAAACCCCTTTCAAGCATTTGGAGTAACTGCTGCATATTTGCACATTTGTGAGTGTAGTAATGGATGACTAGTCAATCATCTATACTAAGAGTTATATTGGAGCAACTTTTCATTTTCTTCATGGCTGGAAATTAAGTACATATTACTTAGGAGTAAAAAAAAGCATATGGATCACATACTGCCGTAGCTGTCAAAGGAAATAAGTGACATTTGCTGTTTGTGGGCTTCCTTTGATTTCTTGTATTTTATGTTATGTAGTTATACACAACATTCACCCTGATTGTAAATACATGGGGTGTGGATATAGGATACTCAATGGTTAGTGAGAAAAGAACTTAATGATATAATAGTTTTGTTATTATACATTATACATGATAAAACATGATAATTTTCAACAACATGACATGACAGGACAATTTTGAATCAAAGTGACAGCCCTAGTTTGGATGCCTATAAAGTATTGACTATTGGCAAGCGATTTGTTTGTAACGTGTTTACAACAAATGAATGCATTTTTAACGGCTCAAATCAAAAATATCATTCGCACATTATATATGCTTTCAGAATATTATCGAATCGAGAGAGAATGATATTTTGACTTTTGATTAGGTATTTATTAAATTAATACACAAACACAAACCTCGAGGAAACTGTTTTTCCGGCGGATTTAAGACATTCAACTTTCATTCCGATTATTGATTCAAAATAGCATCATTCATAGAAATTAAGTTGTTTTAATTTTAGAACTCTACAATAATTAATTGCAGTTATTGTAAAAATAATTAAGAGTACGTCGAAACAATCGCATAGATCGAAAATATTTTTCTTCAAATGTAAACGAGGGGGAAAATGACTTTGGAACTCGATTTGAAGAGCGTTTTCATATTTCTATGCTCGCTATTACATCAACTATCAATAGTGCTGTACTAAAGACGTCACAATCTGTAAAAGTTCTTGAATGATGGAATATAATCATTGTATGATTGATGAGTTCTCAATACATACATATACATGTATATGTTCAATAAATATTTGAAGTTTTCGAAAGCGGATTGGAAAGAGCACCACATTAATTGGAGAATGCATTTTTAGCAGGCTTGTTCATTTGGATGAAGATTCGTGGAGATCCATGGAGATCCCCCTGACCCTAGTAGGGTTGAATGAGCTGGAGATCAACGTTGGCCAAATGGGCTTCATAGAGTTTGGTGGGGCTAGTACTGCAACTCTAAACATCATTACAAAGGTGGTTTTTATTGATTTGCAAAATCAAAAGAGAAGACGATGTATCTTTCCTTCAACGACATCCACTTCAGCTACGAGATCGTAATTGCTATTATTGCCGCTCCTGCATTTTAAGGTGTGTTCCCACTATAGACTTTTATCATCTGTCAAGAAATCGGTGATAAAAGTCGATAGTCTGAACACTCCATCTGCTTTTTTATCAGCTGATAAAAGTCGATAGTCTGAATGGTGCTAAAACTAGTCGAAAAGCTACTTGAAACTAATTGCTTACTTCTCAAGTAGAGAACAGACTTCCAAAACGTAAATTATTGTCGGTGAAATATTTCAACTTTATATTTCAGTTTTAATTGCTAATTGAAATATTTTATACACGAAATCGAATTTTTTGCTTATTTGGCAAGAAATGCACGCTTTATAAATTATATTATTTATTACAAGATTCAGTTTCACGGAGCCATTCAAATCATAATCCAGGGTTGTTTTCTCATTTGAGAATTACAAGTGCAAACGGATCAATAATAATAATAAAATACTGCGGACACCAGCAGCTTCTGTTTTTACTAGATTTAATTTTTGAATGATGGTAATCGCAAGCAATTGATTATTCTGCTGTATAGCAGCTAAAAGCAGCACTTTAAAATTATCTCAATTGTTATCCATTAACGTGATATATTGAATGATCGAAAATATGCAAACATTGTTTACATTCTAATTGAACAGATGTTGCTATTTCTCTCACTGTCAATCAAAATATAATTGGAGTTGTTATTTCGTTCAGACTATCGATTTTTTATCAGTCGATAAATTATCATCTGATAAAAAATCGATAGTCTGACGCTCTTCGTTTCGATTTTAAAAATCAACGTCAGAACAAATTTGCGGCAACATTAATTTACAATAATTGTGCCGTAAGCGGACGTCACCAGGTCGCGTATTACAGTCGAAAATGAAAGTATATTGTGCTGTTTTCAGATTTTAATATCTTCTTTCGTTCGTGAGTTACAAGTGTTTAAAGTTTTTTGACGAAACCACCAAATACTTTGAAAAGTTTCTAGTGAATATAGAGTGAACACGTTTCTAGACGTAGTCTGCATTTGATCACGAAAATTTTAACAAATTCATAAATAATTCAAATATTGCACTGCTCCTTAGTTTTAAATATTCTATAGTTTTAAAAAGAGTTTAATGCATTTAAATTTATGCCAATTTAGCCCATTTTGTGCCCATTTTAAGATGCTTTTCACAAAATGTGATTAATTTTTCGGTTTGCTAGACCTATGTTTGGCTTATAACAACATCTGCACACTGAAATTGAAAAACTTGAATTGAGAGTAGGTATTTCTAATTAATATAAAACTTCAAATTGTAAGCTATATCCAGGGCTGTACTCATAACAAGAAGGCTCTTATCTTGAGTTTTGTATTTTTATGATATATTGTGACGATAATTTATATTCTCAACAGATATAATCCATAACTCGAAGATTAATATAGCTTGGCTAGAAATCTATATAAATAAACTTTAAAATCTGTAATCAGATCTGATTAGGACAACTGTTTTATTATTGCTATAATTCACCAATTTCGTTAGCTATAGTGGCCTACTAATATTGAACGAATTAATTCAAAACATTATTTTTAACAAAAGTAATCTCAGCTACAATGCCATTTGAACTAGAATTTTGGTATTGTAAAATATTATTTTGCCTTTCTTTTCTACTAAATAATTTTGTTAAAGTTAATGATCTGACTCGGACGAGCACGGATCATATCCTTCTCTGACTTAGATAAATATTGGGTTGAATTTTCACTGAATTGTAATCTTGGACTGGTCTAAGATTTAATAAGTTAATGGTAGATGAAATCTGTGAGTTTAAATTTTCAGACTAACTTAGATTTTATGAAACATACAAGCTTAAAATTGAACTTTTAAGGGATTTCGACAGGGTATGTCTCATTCTTTGTCAATCCTTTTTGCTTAATTCTTGTAGACGTCTACTTACCTCTCTGAGCNTTTTGGTATTGTAAAATATTATTTTGCCTTTCTTTTCTACTAAATAATTTTGTTAAAGTTAATGATCTGACTCGGACGAGCACGGATCATATCCTTCTCTGACTTAGATAAATATTGGGTTGAATTTTCACTGAATTGTAATCTTGGACTGGTCTAAGATTTAATAAGTTAATGGTAGATGAAATCTGTGAGTTTAAATTTTCAGACTAACTTAGATTTTATGAAACATACAAG
Organism: Hofstenia miamia; assembly: GCA_900660155.1. NCBI lineage: Eukaryota > Metazoa > Xenacoelomorpha > Acoela > Hofsteniidae > Hofstenia > Hofstenia miamia. Next base: position 908,683 of record CABFPE010000211.1, on the reverse strand, counting down.
CTTAAAATTGAACTTTTAAGGGTCAATCCTTTTTGCTTAATTCTTGTAGACGTCTACTTACCTCTCTGAGCTTCAGGATACATTTGATATTTTCTCAACTTCAATACTGCACGTTTTGTGCAATGCACACATAAACATGAGTTGGGCTGGGTAATGTTTGGGACGAGGTATTCCGAAAAGGGGCCGAACTTTACAAAAATCTCGATTAATACTAGAGTGCACGTAAATCCACACAAATGCAGTGAATGCTATAGAATTATTAACAATATATTGAAAGATACAAATTAGATTTTTAAATATTTAAATTTTATGCACTTAGTTCTTCATTTTCTAACAGCATTTTTTGTCAAGCTAGAAATTAGACATTTTTAGCATTTATAATCTAAATGATTTGGTTAGGGTTTAAACAGGCCGCAGTTGGACCAATGTCTTTTGCTTTAACATATTTTCTAGTATATATTTTGTAGATCTTTTTCTTACACGGACTGTATGCTAGCAAATTGGTTTCACATCTTATCGAAAGTTTGATCTGCTAAAATGGTTTCATAGAAAATATAGAATTATGCTAAATAAATGTTCATTTCTTTAATTTATCTCAATTTCTTAATTATACATTATCAAATTTTACGATTTTCTTTCTCTAAAAAAGAATTTTGAATTTTAAAATTCTGCAGCTTAAGCATCCTATGCACAGATTCTGCTGTATTCTGCTGCTTAAAAAATTTGTTGTGATGGTGATTCTTAATACTTTTTTCAATTGCCATCTTACTAATTCAAAACACGCAAAGATTCTGATATATGTATTATAAAGAATCTCAATTGTATTTATATTTCTGCTATAATCATATAAATATTTTATAGTAATACTAAGAAGACCCAAATGATAAGTGTGTTATTATCTATGAATTTGTTTTGTTTTGTTGTGTATGTTGCGTAACACAACAGCGTCTTGCTGTTGCGTTGTGTTGGTTGGACCGCTTCCTCCCTGTAACTAGAAAGAGCCATTGAAAGCCAGAGGTCGTTGAGCCGCAGCATCAATGGTTTAAGACCAGCCACGGTTTTAAAAATGAAACGCACTCTTCTTTCTTAGGGGCTTTCAGATTTTGGATATCTTAATTAGTTTATGAGTTATTAGCAGTGGGTGGATATAAGTTTAATCACCTAAATTAACCTAAAAACACCTAAATTGTTATTTATTCATGCTTCAATCTAATTCCATTCTAATTAATTTTGGCAACCCAGCTACATAATTAATATGACGATTGTGGTTATGACTTTAATATATACTGTATATATATATAGGAATTTTAAAGCCATTTTATAAGCAGCTATAGGGGGCATTCGATTCAATTAGCATAATCCGCATAATAGCTACACATACACACACACGCAAGCTCTATGATTACTCAGTCATGCCCATTTATATTTTCCTCTATATGATTGTTTAATGTACTCTGTAAATTTGCTAATCTCAAACTTCGATTGCAATGTCTCCGCTATTGACTATTTGCAAATTGTAATTCGTATGTTTCGCAATACATAGTTCTTAATCCTTTCCTAATAGTGTAATCCTTTAAAAGGGTCACTTAAAATGTACCATTTTGTTTAAATAAAAATGTTCTTTAAAATATATTTATAGGGACATCAATGTGATGAGGCCCCTAGCCACGGAAGTTAGGCGAACGAATCCCCCTCCTGGATGGTCAGCCAACCTTTCTTTCACCACAAAGCTAAAAGTAAAATCAGCATGAAAGAAATATAATTTGTGTATTCAGTTGTTGTAACTTTGCTCTTAAAAAGTTCTATTTTGTGTAAGATATTTTCAAAAAATTTTCTCGGGCCTTCTCCCAGCCTTTGGTCGCTTATTTGATCATTACTAGATTACATCATCCATCAGAAAATCCCGCCAATGTATGCAACATAAAATTAAAATGGTGTACAGTCTTGGTAACAATTTAGCTTAAGTTTTAAAGAAAGTCGAAATTCCTATTAACCCACCTGATTGCGTGTTGACCCTCTTTAGGTGTTAATGCCGGCTACGGGCCTGACTGTGATAACTAAATAAGCGTCATAGATGCATTTCAAAATTTAATTTTGGCGATAGAATGCTTCTTACATTCCCTTAATGCAAATCATACGTTTTTACTACTAAAGCAACTTCAGTTTCCTTATGAGACTCAAAGAGTTAAATCCCAACTATCTTTCTTAATTGGTTTGAGTGCTTACAAGGTTGCCTAATATTAGAAAACAGACTTAAGGATATGAATGATATTCAGGCTACCTTAATGCATGGATTAGCCCTTGATCAGCTAAAGTGTGTTCTTAAAAAATCGACTGACTATGAATGTTAAGTTAACTTGCAAACTTAAATTTTGTGATACCAATATACTGTATATACGCTATGAAATTGAGTTATCTGTTCTGTGAGTTATAAATGGTTTAAGAACAATTTAATGTTGTAATCAAATGCCATTAAGATTGTCAATTCTTTTTAATCAAAGTATTTCAAAAAAAAATTTTAAGATATTTTTGCAAAGGCATCCTTAAATTTTAAGCTGCTAATAGTATTTCATATTTAATTGCTTGCCCAATAAATTTATATTGTTCATTATAAGAAATTTGTATCTTAGATCGGCTATAATGGACAAAAAAGTTGAAGCATACAATGAAAATGTTGACCTGGTGTGGTGTCTAAATGTTCTCCAAAGCCGGGTAAATGTTCTCACAATAGCATTTCTTATTTTGTCACAAATTACGTTGGCATGTTCTTTTTTCATATGTCAGACCCACAATATTGTGCATAGGAGACTGTTTCACCACGCTGCTGCAATAGGATTTGCTAATATTCTGTTTCTGCTAGCCGAATGGGATTCCTCACTGTTTTTTCAGTTAAGAATTTGTCCTAATGAATTGACCACGATCGCTTTGCTTATTTTCTCACTGCTGTCTAGAATAATCTTTCACTTAACTGAGAAAAAACCTAAAACAAAATGTGCACGGATCATTATGTCCCTTGATTTCTTTGTCTTTCACATTTTTGGAGTTATTTTGTACATTGCAGTAGCATTATATCCCATTGCTTATTCAAGAGTCAGTGTTTGGTCCATTCTATCTGTATTGGGTATGACTGCATACACATGTTGTAATGGAATAGTCTATTTCGTCAATTTTAAAGAATCTGGAAAACCCGTTCTTGAACAAGATTGTGAAGAATATAAATTTCCAGCAAGCTGCCAATCTTCTGCTCTATCTTTCATGTTTACGTCTTGGATACAACCTCTATTGAAAAATGGAATTAAAGGATGCATTGATTCTGCATACGACCTTTTTCAATTGCCGCATTGGATCAACATTTCTGATAGTGTTTTTAACTTTGAAGAAAACCTGAAATATCTTCATCAACAGTCTTTAAAGAACATCAAAGTGAGTATCTATTAGGGGTATGAATGTTAGTACTTTTTCAAAAAAACTTATTGGGAATGTGATTACGTGATGAACAAATACGTTTTACATTAATTTAGATGTGTAACAGGAATTTCCATAAGAAAATTTTCACCTCCAAACGCAATTGAAAAAAAATAGTTTCTTACATTTTTCATTCCCTGTAATACAAAATATAAATTTCAATGTTTACTAAATAAATAAAGTTTCTTTAACTAATTTAATGAATTTTAAAGTGCTTAATACATATATACACTTACATGGGCTCACCCCTTTCCCCTATTTTCAAATCATATGCATACCCATTTAATTCTGAGCTCATTGGAAATTGTCATTCAAGATAATATTCAATAGAAGTATGTATTGTGTAATGAAAGTTTGTGAGCATTTAGCACTGGAATCAATATTGCAGAACCTTCTCAATCAGCAATTTACAAAGCCAAATTTAAAGCAGCTGAGAGCCTGAAAAAAGAATTTCAAGAAACATTGAAAACGAAGATTGCTCACTACATATTGATGGAAAAAGTTTAGACGTTGTAGAATGCCAAATATTTGTTCTCAGAAATGAAAGAAAAGAGATTGAACTTGGTGCATTAAAAATACAAGATGGTAGAGCTTTAAACATAGCAAATGCAATTTCAGACCTTTTAGAAGAATTTACATTATGGAATTCTATAAAAAGGATTATAGCTTATACTACGCATGTCAACACTTGTCCCAAATGTGTGTTGTAGTTTACTAAATGAAATGTTTGTTTCTAGAGAAATTAGTGAACTACAGTTCATAGGCTGTCAGCATCATGTGCTTGATCGAATTCTTCGATTAGTGATGGATGAAGTGCTCGGAATAAACACAGTATCACCAAATATTAACTATGCATTCATGCTACATTTATAGCCCAATTATAATTAGCTTAAAGACAATTTTGAAAATGGTACTATTCCTTTAATTCACAATATAGGGTGGAGGGATAACATGAAATTTTGCATCATTTAGTAGAAGTATTCAAATTCTATAAGGAAAACATATACTTTCCAATGCTAACCTTTAAGAAATTGCCGAACATAAGTAATGCTCTTTGGAATTCAAGAGCTAGTTTAGCCCTTCTTTTTTACATATTAATACCTGATACAAGACAGTCATAGAAAGGATACGTCAAATTTGTAAGTTATCATTGGGTCAAGCAATGTTTCACAGATCAAATTCATGATTGCAATACTTATGATGACTTTTCATCAGTCCTACGACCTTAAAAAAGTCATCAGAATCATTTAGAAGACATTGGAAAAGTGAACCCAGTATGCTTACCATTTCCAGAAGTAACCCCTATGCAGAACGTGCAATAAAAGTAATGGAAGACTTATATCGTCATTGTGTTAAAAAGAAAAGATACAACTTGAATTTATTTTAAGAATAAAAAAGCAACAGAATAATGATCAAATTTTTTATTTTGAATTTTTGTATTGAATAATAATAAAATCGATTTATAATCATATAGTTAGCAATTATTTGTTATATATTTATATTTTTATGCGTTTTAAATAGTGTCAATGGTTCTCCGGATTTATATTTTACATGGAGTAAACAGCTATTTGGTAAATCATACTGACAAAAAATTTTTTTAAAGGTATTTTCATTTTCAATTCTATTCTGACTATAAAAAGCTTTGATCATGTTTGGGGGTGAACTTTTTTAGAAGGCATAGAAAAGTTCATCAAAAATGATATTCCAATATAAGGTTACATAGCATTTATACCCCAATTATTTATTAAAAATCATAATATCTAGTATTAATTCAATTAATACATTATCTTCTGTTCTTTTGACTATAAGATAAAAAATTAACAAATCTTTGATTGTTCAATTTCTTTTGGTTTTACTAAAGAGTACCAAGCTACGACACTCATTACGTGTTACTCAATTATTGGTGTAATTCTTAAACTTTTAAAATAATATTTTGTTTTAGCTAGCAACACTATGTGAAGTTGACGTTTGACATGAATGCAAAATTATAAACGTCAAATAATGTATGTCTAAAAAACCAAGTTCTCAGAATCTCTTAAAAAATATTACGAGCTTATCATAATACTAGACTTATTTAGGCTATGCAAAGCATGAACAGAGTTAGTATTTTTATAGAGGCTTTTTGCTGTAGTACCGTGAAAAGCAGTGTATTACAATTTTTTTAACATTACAGTATTGGTTAAGTGAATTCTTGGATCGAAGATAAAGCAATCCATTATTTTCAGGCTTAAATATATATTCCAATGAAGTATTATATGTGAATATATATTTATATTTTAACGTACTTTGAACAATATTCTGAATAAACCTTCAATGTTAATACTAAATGCACCAGTACATTTTATGCCTATTAGAAGAGAAATGCGTCTAGATTTAATTTCTAATGGGAGCAACTATCATCGTATTTTAAATAATTGGAATTATAAGTTCTGATTAAATCGAATTGTTCTAAATTTTACTTTAGGGAAGCAAATCCTTTTCACTTTTTTCATTTATTTCGTTATGCTTAAGTTCTATTTGGCGTGGGGTGGTTCTGTTGGGTATTCTGGGGGTCCTGTCAGAGATCTTCCCTTTGGTAGCCCCTTTGTTTCTTGGTATGTTTATAAACTATTTGGTCGATTCCGCAAATATTTGGTTCGGCATTTTCTATGGACTTTGCATATTGATGTCTTATTCCATTGCCTCACTTGTAGATCAATACGTAGCACTAAGTCTGTGGTCCGTAAGTGTTTTTAATTAATATTTTGCTTCAGTTCAAACGAGTAAAACACGAGAATTTTCAGCATGCAATAGAACACAACAGGATGCGCATCAGTAGAAATAGAGAAGTTAGTTTATAGTTAATTCTTAAAATGGTAATCGCAAGCAGATACCATCCTTGTGATGAAAAGTAATTATATTATTTGATGTTAAATTTTAAGTGAACTACTCTTGCATNACCTTCAATGTTAATACTAAATGCACCAGTACATTTTATGCCTATTAGAAGAGAAATGCGTCTAGATTTAATTTCTAATGGGAGCAACTATCATCGTATTTTAAATAATTGGAATTATAAGTTCTGATTAAATCGAATTGTTCAAATTTTACTTTAGGGAAGCAAATCCTTTTCACTTTTTTCATTTATTTCGTTATGCTTAAGTTCTATTTGGCGTGAAGTGATTCTCAGTGGGTTTGGAATATCTTTGCACATATCAAGGAACAGTCAAAGTTCTTTGTTGCTTCCAGGGGCTCAAAACCTTCAAATACGTTAACATTAAGTATGTAGGGAATTTAAATCTTTTTCAAAAATTCGAAAATTTCTAAGGACTTGTTAATCTATACTACAATCTCTGCCACAGCAATAAGCTTTAATAGAAATTTTCAACAGTGCATTAATGTATGTTCCCCAATAGACTTACCTATGCCTCAAGATTTTCAAATTTGAAAATAGGCTTGGAGAAAATTCTTTGTAAGTGTGGAAAAACGGTTTGTCTTTTAAAATGGACGCTATGCTGTTTAAGGTTAATATTCTTAAAATATAAGGCATTGGCATTTCGTGATTCTTCTCAAATGAAAAGAAATAAGTAAGTTTTAAATTGCATAGTTAATAGAAAAAAGATATAAAAGTTTTTCAATTCATATTTATGGGGACGGAGCATTATCAAAGCACTGCAAAGGATAGATTCAAGCTGCCAAAAAGTCGTATTGATAATTCCCAGCCGTTCTATTTTATAGCAACGTAAAGTATTGGAAACCTAGACAATAAAAGTAACAAAATGACTTTTGCTTCAAGTTTTGAATTTTGATTTAAGAAATTTTTAAAAATCTTAATTTGGTTGCATTTGAGTTGAAATTTTTGATAATGAGTAACGACAAAACCAGTGGTGTTGCTATGTAATGCAAAACAAAATTATTGCATGACAAAACTGTAAAGTATCTAATGATTTTGCTTCAATTATCAATAATTATGGTTCTTTTTCAGCGCAATTTGGAGGTGGGCTAAGGCGATTGATGATTAAGAATTTTCGGTCCAGTGTTATCCTCACTACTTAGGGCTCTAATTAGTATTATTCAAACAATCGAACGATAACATAAATAAATAAATAAACGTTTTATTTCATCAGTGGTGGGCTAACATTTTATAAATCTTTTACAACTATTTTGATTATATCCATTATGAAAATAATCAAAAAATATTATTTTAATTCACTAGTCTTTGGAGCATTTTTGAATAAATTGTTCGAGTGGTACAGTAAGAGTTTGTATACCAAGGGGACAAAGCTTATAATATGAAAACGATCAGTTTTCTCTTTCCCAGTTCTTGTGCATTTAATATTTATCATGACCATGAAAACATTTGGAGCATCGGTGTTGCAAAGATTCAAGTTTATTAAGATTTTGTTGCTTCGGATACCAAATGGCACTCCCATGTTATATGCTTAACAGTATCAATGAATTGTAAAGATTTATTCTACCATGTGAATCTGTATTGTTGGGAATTGTATTTGAAACATTATCAAAAATTTTAGTGACAATATGTTGAGTTTAGGAAATCTTTAAGTGGATGTTATTAAGCGGTAGTGTGTCGCTACCAAAGCTAATCATTTCGGATTTTTATTTTTTAATTTCCTCCGTTCAATATTTGAGGTTCTAAATGTCATTATATATACATATATATATATATATACCGGTATATATATATTACTGGGAAAATCAATTCACCCACATAAAAAGGAAGTTTGAGGAAAAAGAATATTATTTAAAAACATAAAAGTGAATTTTCCATTATGGTCAAAAGTATATTTGTATATTTATACAGTCAAATGGACTTGTTGCATTAGAACTTTATCTTAAATTTTGACAGTGAGTATTCAGGCAATTTCTTGTGTTCTGATTATGAATCAAGTGAATTTCATAATTGAAAATATTGATTGCACTCAGTTAACCTTAAATTGCTTATGGCTTCATGAGCGACAAGAAATTGGAAATCCTGAGAAATGGAACATGCATTATTTAATAGCTCAAAATTAATGAAAATGTGTACTAATATTATTGCTGTGGCTGAAGTAATTGAAAAAAGTTGAAAATACCCTTCATCCAAATGTTCAGGTAATCAGTAGGATGAAAGCACATGGGAAAAACAATTAGCCTTAAGTGTTTCTTTATACGCAGATAGACCACCCAAATTCATGGAAGCGTGTCATGTACAAAGTCAGAGGTCGCGACTTCTATCCCACTGTTCCTTCATAATGTGAGTGAAAATTCAAAGTCAAATTTGCTTGGAAATTCAAACTAGCTCATATTTCATGTTGAAGCAGGTTCAGATTAAACTAAGTTGTGATCAAATCCGGTCACCTTTGGATTTGCAAACCCCATTGCCCTTTGTCCAGAATCATGATTATGTACTATGCTCACCTGATCCTTAGTAAATATACTGATAGTACATGCCAAGGACTAGAGAAATACAATCGTTGCAAAAATAGATGTTTTTGAAGCAAAGCACATCACATTTATTTGTGCAAATAAACCCCTAAATTTGTGACATTACTTCAGTGGTTGTTTTGATTAGATCATAATATGCAAATGGTAATTATGTTATGCATTGAACCTCATGTTACAGATGAATTTGATGACTAAACTTATAGAATTGACTTAACCGTGAATATACTAATGAAATTCGAAATGATGCTTCAAATAGAATTGAATAACAATGCAGGTTCTGGAGAGGCAAAAGTTCAATGTATTGGAAGAACAATGATAATATGAGTTTTTTACCCCCTAAAATACCAAAATTTATGCATACTGATTTCAATGTATAAACTTGTGATTATTAAGATATTACTGCGTACATATTAAAGCGTATTCAATTAAGGGTAAAAGCAGAATTCTCAATTAGAAATATATTAACTTTTCTCTGATTTTAGGGTTGTTATATTTCTAGCTTTAGCTGCTTTGCGTTAGATGTATTATAGCAGCATTTAAAAATAATAGGAGTTGGATTGCATATAGAAATTTTTAAAGCATTTCCATATTTGTTCATTAATTTCCACATCTTTCCATAACTCTTAGAGCTAGTGATTAAGCTTCTGTGAGAAAAGAATTTTATTGGTTTCAGTTCCATTTAGTCTCTTTAAAATTGACCATTTTTAATCTGATAAAATTTTCTGGTCGATAATCCTATTGGTATCACGGCATAACTTCTAGTTTGATCAAAATTGAAAAAAAATTACAAGTAGCATTCTGAAGTAAGTGGTTCCAAGTTTTTCAGTTTAGTCCCAGCCCTTGACACTGATACCAGCAAATTCAATGGGACTGAGTAGTCTTGAATAAACATACTAGTGGTTCGCCAAATTGACTATAATGTGAACAGAAATTAGAGTTCAATTCACACACGTGCAGTACTTGAGCTGATTAAAAATCCTAAGATACACATAATTGCCTCAGCCAGGACTATTTCAATTACAAACATTGTCATTATTTCATTTAATTTCAGTTCCTGTCCTGCTCAAAATCGAAATAAAATTAAACAATTTAAAGTCATATATTCATGGCGATGATATATGGAAAAATTCATGCAATAGACTTATATGCATCACAAACTTTTAGTAATAATAATAATGGCAATGTCATTAAATATTAAAAGAGTGTATATATGCAAACGCTGGGGTGGAATCAAAATTAGTAGCGAAAGTTAGATGTCACAAACTGGTCCAGTCTCCAAATTTTGTCACTGTATTCACTCCGCTTTGTTTGATTCAGACTAATTTTGGTAATTTTAATGCATTTAGTGACTGTTCTTAAAGATTTTACCTGTATGAACATTATATAACCACTTATTTTAGTTATTTTTTAGCCAACATTTAAAACTAAAGGTGCATTGATGGTTGCAGTGTACCGTAAATTGATTCGATTGAAGCGATCACAACTTTCAGGTTTTTCTTCAGGCGAAATCATAAATTTCATGAATCACGACGCAGCAGCTATCTCGCGATTACCACACATTTATGTTGAAATCGTTACAGCAATTGTTGTTGTAAGTATTAGTACATACAATTAAATATTGAATTATAAATGTGTTATAAATATATTTATATGAACTTAGTTTCTAACTGCATTACACTTTAGGTGTTAATACTTTGATAAATGTAGTATGTAGGTAATGACGATAGAGCTACCAACGCAAAATGAATAAAGCCGGACATAGACAATAAGTGGTTCTTTTTACATAGATTCCGACTAAATATTGCCAAAATTGTATTTTTTCACAAATTTCCTTTAAGCAGGAAGGTACCTGAAAAGTGGGATATTATATATTATGAATGGGAGACCTAGAGAATGCTTGAAAAGCGGGATTGTAGGCAGCCTGAAACGATGATGTTACCTGTTCATATAAATTGCCATAGAAAAAATAGACGCATGGTTAATACTAAATTTAACGTATTATGACAATTTAGAACAATTGCTATGCATATAAAGAAGGTTATATTTATCAAAAAATTTTCCTTGTTTAATTGAATTAAGACACATTTATTATTTACCACGTATTTCTTATTTATTTACTTATTTATTTATTTATTAATAGAGTTAGTGCTTTCTACAATATAGAGAAAAAGTGTACAAAAAGTCACTATTAAATTCTAACGGAATTGTTTCTATTTCTTTGTTGCAGAGGTAAAAATAGTGATATTTCTTGGTTACTATAATCGTTCATTTTAGTTTCGAAAAATACTTTCCATGGATAGTTAAATAAGTTCTTAGTCATTAATATTAGATTGTTAATAGAAGAATGATGTACTTAGTTATTTGCATTTATTGAAGTAATTCTTCGACTGGTTAGAAAATTCTTTGTTGGAGCATTCTTGATAAAATTAATCACTTTCTTTTTAAACAATTGAAACTTTTTTTCAGATCGAGATCTTTATCCAAATTATTCCATAATTTTACTGCAATATTTATGAATGAATTCTTCATAATTTTGCTTCTAAATTTCTTGCATTGATATGTACCACGTCTAATATTATATTTTAGGGAGATGTTATCTTTCATTTTATAAAATATTTCCAAGATCTTTTGTTGCATGATATCATCTGGATATAATAACATATAATCTTTTGTCCATTTTCTTTTAATGCGATTATTATTGCTATTGATAATTTTGTTCATCCAATTGAAAATCTTATTTATGAAAATTTGTTTTGCAGTTGTTACTATCATCTACTAAATTTGGAAAATCAAAATTTCATGCTACATCACACTCAATTGATAGCAGTTACAAACCACTTAGATCACAAATATCTAATAATTATAACGTTAAAAAGCGAAAAGAGCCTTATTTGTTCTAAATCATAGTGTGCAACTAACAATATAATTTTTGAATTGATTTTGTAAATAATTTAATTGGAATTTTCTCAAGTTTACTAATAGCTTTTCTGTAATAATTGCATTTGCCCCCTTAAAGCCGGTACTGCGGTTAATCGATTAACATTATCGTGTAAGGGCCCTAAGGTCTACTATATACGATAAGCCCAATCATAACTCATTTGTAGTGTACATTTGTTCTATGTCAATGCTTGGCGTTGTTGTAGGACGTATGCTATTTTTTCACCTTGCAGTCTACATTACTACATGCAATCACATGTTCATAGTTTTGCATTGATTTTATGATACTTTAATAACTTTTTAAATTATTTTTATTATTAGCCGGCTGTACTGCTGCCTTTTGGAAGTAGACTTCAAATTCCTAATAGGAAAAGTGACATAGTTTGTGATTTAAGTCTCTACTTTTGATTTACTACCGGTATTGAGAACATCAGAAAACGATATGTGAGAACATAAAAACCAATGGGAATGTACAATTACAAACGATCATGTAGACTCAATCTTATTAAAATGAACTAATGATGCAACTGAAAGTTACGCATATCACATAGACTTAACATGTTATTATAAATCAAAAAAGATGTGAGGAAGTATGACAATGAACTGGTAGGTAAAAATTTCCAATGGGAGCGTTACTGGGTCAAAAGATGCTGAGATGGCGTCATCACGGTCCAAATTCCAAACACCACGACAAGCTCATCACATTGAAGATGATGCTTTAGATTCTGGTACACCTGAAAATCATTCCGATAAGTCTGCTGAATCTGATTAAAAAGTAGTTAAAATGAAGATCAACATCTTAAATCTGTTATTCCCATTAAAAGACGGAACCCTTGGCGTGAACGGTCAGGCTGTTTTGGAGATACATCTTGTAAAATTGAAAGGAAAAAAACTACTGCTCGTCGTTATTATAAATAAGAATTCATAGACACTGTTACGCTTCAGCCCAATATATATACAAAACAGCACAACCCGAATTCTTCTTTCGATTTCACTGAAACTGTCTTCAGGATGTTTGTTGGCTGTTTATACCGGATGTTTTTGTATGGTATGACAAATTCAAAACATTATTGGCCACATTTATCAAGCCCCCATACATTTTCGAAACCATGTCACAAAATGAGGTGGAGATTGTAAGCTGTTATTTGCATTTCTTTAGTCATTGGAAGGCTCTACATGGATACCCCAGTGACAAGTTTTCAAATCTCATAAAAGCATTTCAATTCTATAGCCAATGCAATTGCCCAGGACGAGATGCTATGTTTATCAGCAACTCTTACCTACTAAGACGTGGGATGTTCTCAATATCAACATTCCCATACAACGGAATCCCAGGAATAAATTTTCCTACAGAAAGCCAAATGAAAAGGCGTTTAGCTGAGCTTTTTTTGAGGAACAGGTTGGCTTAGCTGGCACTGGATTTGTCTCTGCAGTCACTTGGTTTGACAACAGGGGTGTTTTTTTATTCTCAAATTTTGTTGAATTTAATCCGGTAAATTCTGCTAATAGAGACAATAAGAAGACTAAAGAAAGTGCAATATTTTATTTTCTAAAGTTGTGAAAGTTTTTAACAAGTTTATGGATGACATTGATGCATTTGACACTTAAATAGGACAGAGTGAGTAAAATCTACTACAAAGTATTGTCAACGGATTTATTATTATTTTGGACATCTTCGTTGGTAATGCATGGCTGCTTTATCGCAGAGATTACTCAGATATTGAGATGATGAAAGATAAAACTCTTATGAGACTTTAATACTGAAATTGCACCACTCTTATGAAATGGATGAAGAAAAAATGAAAAAGTTATTCAGCAGTGGTCTATTAGAGAAAATAAAACGGGGCAGAACACTCTTAAAATCCCAGAAGAGGCGCACCCAGAAGGATGAGGAAATGTCCCCCCTGAACCGAGCACAGATGCTTCCATTCCTCATGAAATTTATGCCTATAACAATAATAGTACATATATATTATGCATTTGTTCTAATTATCTGAAGGGGTATCAATAATTAATTGATATTGTAATTATTGCAATGATAGTAAATTGATTAATCTATTGAATACCTTAGAAGAAGAAAAATTACCAATAATTTGCAATTATTTAAGGTTCACTAAAATGTTCTCGCGAGCATTTAGGATGAGAATCTTGCCGAAGCATATAATCATGAATCATTATTGTCCTATTTGGTAAATTTATATAGTATTGGCTGTTGCCAGTGTAGTGCACAGTTTGACGACCCAAGAAATATATTATGCTTCCACCATCGAATTCACTTTTTTGTATACTGAAGGCATAAAAGTATTTCGCAACATTGTTATCTTCTGTCAGACACCTTATATTGTGTGTAAAGCCTAAAGAAACCTTACAATGATCGCAGATTTTACATATTGTACGTATCTAAGGCAGAACAAAATTTGCTCTTAGTGGCAACATTTAACTTAGACTTATCTAGAACATTTTCCTTTTAGTGCTAACAGATGTTTATGAAGTACTCTGACACAATAAACAATAAAACGTTTAGAAGATGTCTTATAACACGTCTTAAAATGGTTTAGAAGCCATCTAGAAGACATTTAGAAATGGCATCTATTTTAGGTGTAGAAGACGTGTTTAAGACGTTTACAAATGGTCCAGAAGACGCTTAGAAGACGCTTAGAAAACGTTTAGAATACGTCTAGAATACATCTGAAGATTGCTTAGAAGACGTAGGTTAAGACGTCTTACAGCGTGTTATACCATTATAAGACAGATTTAAAACGTTTTATTGTTTATTGGTAACCTGCGCTTTTATCCCACAACGATGATTTTTCTTTTAAAAAGTTATTATGTATTATGTTTGTTTTTTAAGCAACACAAAACATATGTTAATTTACTATGATTTTTTATGTATTATTTCCATTCCAAATACAAAAACGAAATAGCAATATCCAAAACATATGTTAATTTACTATGATTTTTTATGTATTATTTCCATTCCAAATACAAAAACGAAATAGCAATATGAAAAATAATTTGAACAAGTTTTCTGAATTTTTTCTTGTAGTGGAAATACGGTGAATTACATAGCAATGCTAATAAAAGCAATAGAGAAATAAAGTATTAAATTCAAATTATGGCAAGTTACAAAATGTAACTAAAAGAATTTTGTGGCAGCACAGTTTTAGTAATTTATCACATAAGCATTCATTATTCTGGTTCCGTTTGTTACGTTGAAATTTAATTAGAAAAATCTGACACTGAGAGTAGTTAGATGAAATAGTAAACCTCAATTGAATAGTTGGGGTTAGTTAATATCAATTTTTCTGTTTTGGTTAGCACATCAAAATCCATAGATTATTGAATTCCCCTAATAATGTTTTTTCAATAGTCATAAAATTTTCAGAGTAAAGAATTTATCATCTACTTTAAATGTAGAAATATCTATGAACATATATATATATATATATATACATAAATACAGTGGCGTCGCGTCTTTAGAGACCCATGGAGCCCGGCCACACTAGAAATTCTTTTAAAAATATACGTAAACCTCTAATTATTAATAATATTAATAATAAATAATGCGCTTAATATATAAAGTTGCATATTAATTAAGAAACTGCTACGGCCTTCTCAAGCTCAATATCTATAAGCAAGGCTAATTTGATAAATTATATCAGAATGAAATATTATTCCTTTTCAATAATTATAGATAACAT
>CABFPE010000211.1:865176-893144 GCA_900660155.1 Hofstenia miamia | reverse complement strand
TGTTCTATCAACTAGGCAGTTCATCACTGTGTGGCATTGCGTTATCATTGTTCACTATCCCAGTGCATGGTGTTTTATCAGTCATTATTGGAAATATGTACTCTGATTGGTTAGATTTCAAGGACAACAGAATAAGGGTTTGTAGCTAAAATTTCATTTGAAAAATATGAATACAACTTGAGCATAAAATTTCATTGGATGCCGTAAATTTCTATTGTTTATGGATTATGTAAAAACTTAATGAATTTTATAATTGCTTAAGATCGCCGACAGGATTTGAATTTGCCAAGTTCTTCTGCAATCATGCTCGGGCTTGGATGACATGCTGCCCTCTACGAGTCTTCCTCGAACTTAGGTTACGGATATGGATATGGAAAGTAGTTAATTATCTTCAATGGTAACATCAAATTATATCTCTACTAACAGACATTTATGTTGATAAGTGAACTAGATAATAAGATGCCGCACTAAAAATTGGAATTGGAAATCTTCATGAACATCTTTTTTCTTTCAGCGTGCAACTGTTCTTTGGCCAAGTTGATAACCGAAAAGATTAGTATTTCTTGGTGTTTAATCCCTCTATTATTGTTAAGTGGTTTACCTTACACTCTTTTGGAATCGTCCACAATCGTTTGAGGTGCGTAATATATTGTCAGATCAGGGGCGTATTCGAGAAGTGCTCAGGGGGCTTATTTCATCCTTTTAAATTTGACTGGGGATCCAATCCCCTCACCCCCTGTTAAAGTTATATTAAGATTTGTGGTTTGGATTTTATTTGTTGAAAAATTAAATTTCGTCAAAATATAAAATAAAAATACAGTACTCAAATATAGAACCCCATTTGTAACATTGGAGTACACTTCTGACTCAGATCTTGCTCTAATCGGGCCATGGCTTAACTACACATAAAGCTAATCTTCATAGTGTAGCTTTAGCGTTCACAAAAAATTTTGTCAGAATATTTTCTCCAAGCCTATTAAGAAGTCTGTAAATATTGAAAATGCAGAGCGAAAAGGTGCCTCTTTCCTGTAACTGTTTCGGATTCAGAATAGGATTAATTTAAAATTCTATCAAAAAAAGTTAATATGATTCGTAATATGAATGATGACTTGGACGTAACTTGCATCATAAATAATCTCAAATTATGCAGTTTAAAAACGCTATTTATTGAGAAATTGATTGAGTGACGCCAGGGATAATTTTAACTTTTGATTTAATAGTTAATTTCGATTTTCTCAAATAATAATCAATAAATTATTTTGAAAAGTCTTTCAACAAATATATTATAATTTTTTAAAAACTCAAAAATTTGAAGAAAGCATATCATATTTTTTTAATATTTAAGGGGTCTAAAAACAATTCACAATATACTTGTGGTTTTTTGAATTATATTAGAAATACGGGAAATTGCTTACATAGCTTAAAATATATAAATAATATTAAAGATTAAAATTGGGATTAAATTGCCATGGACCTTCTTTGGTTGGTCAGCCATATCCTATTTCGCCATTTTTTAATCCGTCCTGCTCCTTCATAAGCACATTCTCTATTCCCGCCCTTCAGTTAAGAATACTTGATGGCAAATTTCTACCTTTCTTTTTCTGGGTGGGTTCAATTCGATTTTGAGTCAAAATTCTCTGTTTTGGTTTGCTTCAATTTGTTTGAAAAAATGAAAAACAGAAAAATAAATGCAGCAAAAATTTTTCTACTTAAAATTGCTTCGTAATGAAATAAAGTTTTAATATTAAACACGCTATAGCTCAAAATACATAATTTTTTCTTAACTTTTTTAACTGTATTTCTTTTCTGCCTTTAATCCATGCCTTAGTAATTTAGTGTTCTTGTCCATTGACTAAGTTCTCTTGCTTCTTGCATGAACTAAAATCAAGCTATAGGCCTAGTGTCTCCCTGCTTTTGCTTCTGGTCATATTCGCTTTCAATAATATTTGAAGCAACGTCACAACCAAGGGTCCGAGATAACCAAGGATTTGTAATAGTTTATTGAAGCAATCAATAGTGGGATAAATCAATTGAATCGCCGAATGCACCAAGAAATAACCTAATACACGTAGAATATCAGAATAAAACAAATCTTCATAACCTTCACCTTAACTACGGCTGTTTCTGGTGGCGCCTAAACAACTTTTTATGTTTCACCACCTAATTCACTTTTTATATTGAAAGCATAACATTGACGTTATTTCGCACCATCGGTTATCTTCTGTCACACACCTGATATTATGATGGGAAACCTAAGAAATTACAATAATCACAGCTTTTAAATAAGTTATCTATGGCAGAATTTGCTCTTAGTGATTATGATTACTGGCTACATCTTGTTTTCTAGAACAATTTCTACTTAGTGCTAATACAATTATGAAGCATTTGTAAGATTTTTCAGAGCTGCACATAGGGTACTCAACTCTACCCGACACTTTGTCGGGTATCGAGCCGGGTTAGAGCATAATAATTTAAAATTCAGGTGTGTCTGGAACACTCAGAGAGCAGGCTACGTCGGGTAATTCTCGGTTATGATAATATGGATAAAATGGCACATTTTGAAATTATTTTTTGCATTCATGAGTATTTTGGTTTCTTTGAGTCGGCTTAGGTCGGGTACGTAATTTGAGAGTCAGATACAGCTCTTTTATTGAATGCCCATCACTGCCTTCGTTTTTATCTCACAACGAGCTTTTATATGTTATGTATTGGTTTATATAAATACAAAAAGCAAGTTAATTACTATGATTTATTGAACTAGAAAATTCTATTTGTAGCTCGGTGGAAAATATGTAAGGCAGCTTGCTAATAGAACATAGCTAAAACTGCTATCTATTTACTGTCCGTGGTGGATCCCTGTGGCAAGAATGCTGTGCAAATTATACCTTCTACACCAAAAAAGTGATCATGAGACGCTTTTNTATATATATATATATATATAAATACAGTGGCGTCGCGTCTTTAGAGACCCATGGAGCCCGGCCACACTAGAAATTCTTTTAAAAATATACGTAAACCTCTAATTATTAATAATATTAATAATAAATAATGCGCTTAATATATAAAGTTGCATATTAATTAAGAAACTGCTACGGCCTTCTCAAGCTCAATATCTATAAGCAAGGCTAATTTGATAAATTATATCAGAATGAAATATTATTCCTTTTCAATAATTATAGATAACATTTTAGCAGTTTAAATGTTAGAACAGCAAATATCAGGCCCTCTTATATCACTGTTTTCTCTATACTATAACTGCTAATATATTTATTTAGATCGCGCTGACATTTATTCTTCTGTTCTATCAACTAGGCAGTTCATCACTGTGTGGCATTGCGTTATCATTGTTCACTATCCCAGTGCATGGTGTTTTATCAGTCATTATTGGAAATATGTACTCTGATTGGTTAGATTTCAAGGACAACAGAATAAGGGTTTGTAGCTAAAATTTCATTTGATACCTTCTACACCAAAAAAGTGATCATGAGACGCTTTTTTGGAGTCAAACCTCGTTTGACACAACTAACAATCGTGAACCACTATGGCGATAATGACGAGCTTCATTCGAGTGGAAGTATCGTCGTAGTAGAGCCAAGACTCATCACATTTCACCATATTTATTGCTTAGATAAGCATCCTCTTGCTCCTCGATCAACTCCAAGTGAGTATTACAGATGTTAATTCGTGCCTGTCTTTGTGCCTCTGTCAGGTCTTTCGGTACCCAAACAGCCGCACATTTTTTAAAACCAAGTGTAGCACATGTAGTGTAATTTACACGTTCTTAACTAAGGAAATCTCCTTGGCAATGTCCCTATTTGATATTCGGCGATCTNTAGGCAGTTCATCACTGTGTGGCATTGCGTTATCATTGTTCACTATCCCAGTGCATGGTGTTTTATCAGTCATTATTGGAAATATGTACTCTGATTGGTTAGATTTCAAGGACAACAGAATAAGGGTTTGTAGCTAAAATTTCATTTGAAAAATATGAATACAACTTGAGCATAAAATTTCATTGGATGCCGTAAATTTCTATTGTTTATGGATTATGTAAAAACTTAATGAATTTTATAATTGCTTAAGATCGCCGACAGGATTTGAATTTGCCAAGTTCTTCTGCAATCATGCTCGGGCTTGGATGACATGCTGCCCTCTACGAGTCTTCCTCGAACTTAGGTTACGGATATGGATATGGAAAGTAGTTAATTATCTTCAATGGTAACATCAAATTATATCTCTACTAACAGACATTTATGTTGATAAGTGAACTAGATAATAAGATGCCGCACTAAAAATTGGAATTGGAAATCTTCATGAACATCTTTTTTCTTTCAGCGTGCAATATTTTAGTTAATAGACATTAATTCCATATAAAATATTGGTATTCACACTTTCAGGTTATCTGAAGAACCTAAATAGGCTTTGAATAGAAAATAGCTCAAGATTGGGAAGTGTTTGTAATCTTAACAATCAGATGATGGAAGATCACATTGGCTAAAAACGCTGTCTTCAGTTGAATTTTTTTGTAAAAAAACTTAAGAGCATCTTTTCAGATATCATTATTATTGAAAGTTCAATTCATGGTGTTGAATTCAAACAACTGTTGATTTGCAGTGCTATTTTTTCTTTGATTTAAACTATATAATTCAAATGAATAAAATAATTGATGATTTAGGTACTGGCTGAAATTCTCAACGGCATGAAATCTATCAAATTTTCTTCTTATGAAGATGTTTTTTCTAAGAAGATTATGAAATTCCGGGCTAATGAACTTCGTCAGTTAATGAAGGTCAGTTTAATAATTGCAGTTGAAATATTCGTCCTCAACTCGTTGCCTATTCTCCTTTCCGTTGTTATATTTTCTATATATGTTCTAATGGGAAACTCTCTTCAACCTGGTCTGGTAAGATTTCATTAATAGCATTGAATTCTTATGTTTAGAATTAGCAACTTTAGTAGATTTTCTTATATAACTGTTATTCAATTACGATTTTTGAGGAAAAGTTTTACAAATTATTGGAATGTACACATTTTAGCTATTACGCATTTATCTTAGAAAAATCTAAACTTCGTGCAAAAGTATTGAATATTATACAATTTTTGAAAATTTGAACAACTTGTATATTATTTGTGTATAAAATTCGTAATAACTGTGTTTAGGTATTTACAGTTATCACTTATATTCAGTTGCTTACTGACCCGATAAACTTGCTACCAAAGCTCATTGCTGAGTTTATGGAAAACGTAGTTTCTTTTAAGCGTCTCCATCGTCTGTTTGCTATTTCTGATGTTCAATGCACAAATTATTATAACTCATCAATACTTCGCAAGCCAAAAAAGATAACTAAATGTATGGCCAACACCTCATATATTAAAGGGGCAGAAATGCGTTTAGTTCTAAAAAGCATCATCCTTTGATATACTATTTGGCTAGATGCAAAGACTCTTTTATTAGATAAATGCAAAAAAATGAAATTGTAGACAAAAGTGTGTTGAACCAAATCTCAAGGTTGTTTGGTAAATAATACTAATTTATTATAATGATTTGACACTTCAATTCTCTCAGTTGGTTTACAATACCTCGACAAAACTTCTGAATTCGCAAAATCCTAGCATTTCAAGCTTGTTCAGTACAGGGAATTTGTTTTGTCACCATTCCTTTGAGAATGTGAGCTGCGAAGATACTTATGAGGTGGAGAATCATAGAAATACCAATCAACAAGAACAATATCTGCTATGACACTGATGGCGTTAACCAAACTATTTTGAGTCAATCTTTCAACTATTTTAAGAAGACTATTGTTAAAACTATGATGGAATATAAATATTGCATGTAATAAATTATATCACATTGCCTAGAAAAATTAACTCAACTGTATCTAAGGGTGCATTCACGCAAAAAGCTTGCGATATAATGCTTGTATTTTAAACACATTTCTTAAGATTGCGATATCACGCTTGTAATTTCAATACATGTTTTAAGATGGTAGCATTCACACAGAAAGTGAGTTTTAAATAAGAGGAAAGAAAGCAAATGATAAACCCAATCTTGATTATTAAACAAGTGGAAATAAAGGAGGGTGTTCAGACAGAGAGAGATTGCGATATCGCGCTTGTAATTTAAACACATGTTTTAAGATAATAGCATTCACACAGAAAGTGAGCAATAATGCAGTAATTTAATACATTCTTAGCAAATTTGCTAAATGAAATGTTTATACACATAGACCTCAAATACACATAAACAAATTTTAATACGATTTTTTGGTAAAAGAAAATATAAATTAATTTTGTAATTTTATCGATGAATACTTGAAAAAATTTGAGAAAATAATGCTAGGTAAATACAATGTAAATTGTGTTGAATAATATGAATGATATGTAAATGTATCATATTGAGAATTTCGTACAAGTATTTAATAAACAAATCGAATAAGCATATAAAAATCCATTACAGAAAATTATTTTAACGTCCGTTGTTCCCTTAGCATTTAATTCAATAGTAAATAACTACATGTTCAACATTATGTAAGCTGTTTAGCTCGAATTAATGAAAATATAACTATATATTCGCGGAGAAATAACAATTTTCCAGGTGATTGCAATTACAAGCTCGCGTTCTGTGTGAATTCAACTATCTTAAGACGTGTGTTTAAAATACAAGCGCTATATCGCAAGCTTTCTGTGTGAATGCACTCTAAGAGCATTGCCCAAGAAATGATGTGCTATAAAATTGGTGGATCAAATAGCTGCAAAGAAAACCACAAAATTCGATGCAGAATTGCAAAAATTCCACATTAGCTTATTCGAAATGATAGCCAATACAAAAAATCTAACACGTGTTAATTGTCATTAGGGGAACCAAAGCAAGAAGTTATGCACTGCAAGTTTTCCCACTATTGTCATTTTTGTTTCTGATCGTTCTAGAAATTATGGTTACTATCGATAAAAATTTTTTCATTTTGTATCTAACCAGCATCATATACGCATAATGCTGGCCAAACACTAAAACTCTCTAAATGTTTCAAGTAACTTGCTTATGTCATTTTTTCACAACTTTGCTGCAATTGACCAATTGTTAAGTTCTGTAAAAGCTTTTACACTCAAGAATAAGAACTGCTTGGAGCTTTACCATAGTGTGGGTATCGGGGCATCTCCGCAGCCAGTCCTTATCCGTTGGGGAGCCTCTCTCGAGGAAGAAAACCATTATGCAGAGCATTATTCTGATGGAAAGAAAATGTTGATTTTTTCAATTTTTTCTGAGAATTTTTCTGTAGAGCTTTATCCTGAATGAATTTCATTGCTTCAAAAATCGCATTGATTCAATTTCATTGTAGAGTGAGTGCATTGCTTTAGCGTATTGCTTAAGTCACCTATCTGTTTTTCAATAAAAATGCTAAAACATCCATTATAATGGTAGAGACCAACGATTTGTTTCCCTAGCCATATTTGTCCGCGGTCA
Organism: Hofstenia miamia; assembly: GCA_900660155.1. NCBI lineage: Eukaryota > Metazoa > Xenacoelomorpha > Acoela > Hofsteniidae > Hofstenia > Hofstenia miamia. The sequence continues at coordinate 885,682 of CABFPE010000211.1, read as the reverse complement.
TGTTTCTAAGGGCCGTGCAATTGCGAAATTTCAAATGAAAATTGTGCTAATAGAAATTTTCTAATTAGTGAACCTTGTAGACAGGTTAATGAACAGTAAATAAATCGAAAAACAAATAATGTCAGCTAGAAATTCCCCTTAAAAATTTTGTTTTTCCGTCGTAGCCTGTTGTAAGCCTTGCCACTGAACAAAGAGTCTAGCCTGCCACGACTTACGGCTGAAATCGAAAAAGGCCAATAGAGATCTCTTGGAAATGCTACTTTGATAAGTTATTGGAAACGATTTGATGCTAAAAATGAATTATATTGTGACCAACAAATTCTTGATACATTATTGAGATTCCGTCACATGATTCTTGCTTGCTCGTTCCTTGTTCATTATAATGATGTCCTTTACAGGTAAGGGTGTATACTCAGAACTGTAGTCGTGGGGACGCATGGGAACGGAGTTCCTGCCTACCTGACGTCTCTGTTGGGGAATGCATAGGAAAACTGAAGTGCCCTCTCGAAATTTTGCTACAAATATTATTTGCAATATTCTATTGTCCCAAATTTTCCTATTGCTATGCCACCACTGCCAAATATTTTGAATTTTTACTGTGTAGAAAATACAGAATATCACCTGGTATTTTTGCAAATAACCCAATAATGCCTATATTTCTAATACAAATGTAACACACTATAAAAAATGAAATGAATTTAACATTAGCTTTGAAAAATTTCAAAAAGTCAATATTTTATGCAAATTTTTAAGCAATGGTAGTCATACGCCTTCCATTATAATTGTATAAGTTCAGATCCAAAGTGCTTGAAGTGATATGCAAGTAAGAATTTTTTTCATAAAATATTCAAACTTTGTGCATCTTATCCAGACATGTCATATGCAAAGTCAGAGTTTGTCACGCCGCATGATGGGACAGAACCAGTTGCAAATTTTAGTCGAAAATGAAAAAGGAGACAATTTTCTATTTTGTGATGCTTTCAAATTTCAAATATCTCCTTTAGTTCATGAGCCATGAGCGTTTAAAAATTTTTGGGAAAGCATATCACAGGTTTTGAAAAATTCCTAGTGAAAATAGGCTTAAATGATACTAAAATACTCACTTTCTATGTATTTGATAAAGTTTTGAATTTGATAAATCGACTGAGATTTGAAGTGACTCACTCTAACAAATGTTTGACTGGGTTAAGTTATTTATTAAAATCTCGTTTCACCCTGCAGCTTCTTTCTGAACTTTTAAGTTACAACTCATTTATACTAATAAAGAATATTTTGTGAATTTTGTGTGAATTTATCATTTTTAATGTATTTTAATTTGAATCTCAGAACCTATCTTGCTTAGATCTTGCAATTTCTATCCATTCTGCTAACTTCTGTTGGGAATATCCTTCTCCGGATATGCAAGTCACTAGTTTCCAGTTGACTAATATCAACATAGAAATTAAACAGGTAAATATTGACAAATTCATAACTTTATACATTTTAATATTATCAATACTTTGATACTTTTATACTGTTATAGCATGGAGATGGAGGTACAACTTCACACGAGTTCCAATGTTTGACTATTAATGTAATTGGATGAAATTGTTTTTTAACGACATATTTACGAATTCACATGTATTGAATTGACTTTTTTCTCATTAGGTTTTTAAAAAAGAATGAAGAAAAACAGGGATGTAATTAGACAGTGGTTTTAGACCATAGTAGTAATTCCATAAAAAATTAAAACATAGGCTAAAAGTGATGAGTAGGGCGACCCAAACGTCAATAACGTCAATACGGCCAAATTTAACACTTTTCAAAAATATAGTCAAAGCTAGAAATTTCTGGAGTGTATACAATCAGTTCTTAGAAATTGTGTATTTATTAGAAATTGGTTACTGGTTTCCTCACCGATTACATATTTCTAAGATATATGCACGACGATAAGCTAGTGGTGGCTCATAGATGAGGTAACATGATGGGAAAACAAATGAACGCTGTGCTATTGCGGGATTCCCGGCATAGAAACGCAGGCGTCTGCTTCCAGCCAAAGCATGCTAAAACTGACAAGATGAAGATTATAGAAATTTTGCTTGAGTTACCAACTGAATTTATATGCACTCCAAATGATAAACAATTTTATGCAAAGGCATAAAAACTAAACAACTCACAACCAACATATTGGCACGAGTTCACACGAGTTCACAATAAGGTCCATCAAAACATCAAATTTTTTTGCTCCTTCAAGGAATTATTTTCCTAAAAAGGCAGTGAAGGCATTTTGGCAGCCAACACATTGAAAAATAACGAGATGCCCCGCCATGCAAAAGTTATTTCAAGAGATGAAATGGCCATTGAACAGTGAACCAACTACACTGCGCAAATGTGAAACAAATTGCAGAGAACGAAGAACTTCGAGATGTTCTGAATGATAAAGAAGGTTTCCTGGTCATCAATGAATCTGAAATCAATGGTTGCAAGTTTTTGACATTCTTGGAGGTGATATTGCAGGTCGGGAATTGCACTAGTATATGTAGATGGCCCGCCAAATCAGCCAATTGCTTCTCAGCTCATTAATGATGGTTTGAAAAAATTAAGATAGCAAGGAACAATTTTCTTTTGCTACTCATTGACGATGCTGAATATATTGTAGCTGCTGATAAATTGATTTTCGTACGGCATCGCGCTACAGAAATATTTTGCAGAATAGCATATTTCGCGTAATGAACTCTGATTCCGTCAGCAAAGTGTAGTCCTATTTTTTCATACTTTAATCTTGATTCGGTGCTTCACTGGTTCACCCAGGTAAAAAAGTTAACTGCACAAAAAAGCAGACACACTAATTTAGTTAGCTCTTGACCCTGGTAGTTTTCTGTTCGCCCACGTAACCTAGATGCATTGTTTTTATCTTAGATAGATTTTTTGAATTTAGGGTTCATTCGTTGGAGTAGTTGGTGACGTTGGGTGTGGAAAAAGTTCTTTGATATCAGCCATTTGCGGAGAAATGATAAAATTGAGTGGAGATTTGTTTGTTTCAAATGTTGCTAATGGTTTTAGCTTATTTACTCAAGATTGTTGGCTAGAAAATTCCACAATTAGGCACAATATTGTATTGAATATGCCATTCATACAATCAAAGTACGATGCAATTTTGCAAGCGTGTGCTTTGAAAGATGACATTAAGGTAAGTACAATTTATGTATGTTTTGAATGCTTTTCAGTAAGGTGGAATTACGTAGTATTATTTGGAAATCTTTATGATGATTTTGTATGAGACATTATTGTTTGGATAATATTTCCTAAAAAACAGTAGCACTAAAAATAAAATGAGAAATTTCACAAAGTTACATTTTGGCCGGAAAATTTATTTAAATGAAGTTCACCGCTTTCTCTACCATTTAAAAAATCATTTTAATGTCAGAAACTATCCAATTTAAATTAAGATTATACTTAGATTTTATTAGAAATATCAAAGCAAAGAAGCAAATCAAAATGATATTTCTCATACGTATGCAATAATACAATAGCGTTATCCATGGGTGTACTCGAGGGGAGGACCCAGCCTCTCTTCTTAGCGTTATATTATGGTGTAGGATGGTGGATTTTATTTGCTAAGAAATTTAATTTGGTCAAAATATAATATAAAAATACAGTGCTCAAATTTAGAGCCCTTTGTTAATTATTTAGGAAAAAAGTCCTGGAGTTATCTTAGTAATTCTGGTCAATACTTTATAGCTTACTATGTACATGTGCTTCTTTTTTAAGATTATTTTTGGATTACATAAGACAACATTATTCAGAAACTATAAGAAATATTTATATTAATGTTGCTAATTATGTCTACAATATTTTAAATAGAAAATTCTTCTTTAATTAAATCAATTGGTTTATCTTAAATTTTAATATTTATGAACCAACTGCTAGATATTGGTTCACGGTGATCTGACGCGAATTGGTGAAAAAGGAGTAGCTTTGAGTGTGGGACAGAAATCGCGTGTTTGCTTAGCAAGAGCTGTGTATCAAGATAAATCAATTTTCCTTCTTGATGATCCACTGCCTGCAGTAGATAATCATGTTGGTGCTCACATTTACGAGCATTGCTTTAAGAAGTTACTTGGAAATAAAACAAGAGTCCTATGCACTCATCGTGTAGAAATTTTGAGCGATGCTGATTGTATTTTCGTGTTACAAAATGGAGCTATTGTCGATAGCGGTAAGGAATTATTATATTTGAAGCAGCGTTATTATCTCAAGATCTCTGAAAATTTCTTATTATCAAGTTTCTTCTACAATTTGAAAAAAAACAAAAACAAATCTCAAAAAATTACTTTATAAATTAAAATAGTAGCAGACAAAATTTTTTGCTTGCATTAATTTTAAACTTAATCTGGATGAACTAATTATTCAATTTATCACGTTGGACTTTAAATAGATGACTCTTCTTTCAGACATTTACGATGTATTTAGAAGTCTCTTTTCTTGATTTAATCTAAAGCCTGTGTTTTAGACGAGGAGAGAGAGTATTTATTTATAGAGTGTATTAAAAACATTGCTTCAGCGGTTTCGATCAGGGTTATAAATAGGTTGATCCAGTGGGATTGGGTCATATGTCTTGAAAATTTTGGGATTGAGTTGGGTTGGGTCTTACAATAAAAATATATAAAAAACTCATAAATGGGTTACTTTAATGGTTCAAAGTAAGATGGGTGATTATTATTGAAAGCATTATGCATGCATTCTTAGAGAAAAGGTTAATATAATTAATTTCAGTATAAAAATATTTTTTAGTATGATGTATCTATTTTTACTTCTTAATACATTTCAGATGCGTTTCTTGCGAATGGGTTTATATATAATGATCATAAAGCAAAAATCTGCAGACGTATTCAAATTGGAGTTGGGTCACGTTTGGGTTTTCATTTTGGTCAATTTGCGTTGGGTCAAAATTCATTAGTTGAATTTTGGATTAGGTTGGATTGGGTGGACCCATTTACAACACTGGTTTGAAAATCCCGTTTTCGTGGTCTTTTGATTGTTCTATGTGGGAGTCCTCACTGAGCCTACAAATTACTTTACTTTTGGTAGATGGCCATTAGGTTTTTCAAAATTAGATCCTATCTGTGCATATTCGTTCTTTAAATTAAGTATTCTAAATCATATGGTCACATTGAGTTGAGATCTGATAAAAAATACATTTCAGTGGCAAGAGAATGGACGAGTATATAACTGCGATCATAGAAATTGGGATAAGGACGAAAAATTATAGTTATAATTTCTCCAAGTTTTCAGACAATTTAATTAATCTATTCTGTGTTATTATTATTTTTGAATTTTTACGTAAACAATGTGATTAATAGAAGTAATGCTATGGTAAAACTGAGCCAGATCCAGATGAATATATTGAACTATTAAGGAAACAGATTTGGCCCTAACATCGATCTCAATGACACTACATGAGGCTGGGAAAAAAAATTTCTGGTCTCACAGAATGCTAACTACCTTTCGCTAAACTGGGTCTTATTCAAACTGTATTATGTAAACTACGTTATTTTCTAAAAAAGAATCATTGGTGTATCTTCAAGAACAAATTTTTCATATATAGGATCAAGGCTAGTTCTTTTGAGGTAGACTTGATGGATTTATGACAACTAAGTGTATTAAGGATCACCCAGCAAAATTTTGTCTACTTATCCTGATCTGCTGAAGGCATCTTGTTCTAAAACAGACAATATACCAAACGATTCTTTAATAATGGATTCAAAAACACAGGTTGATCACGAATATTCTGATGAGGAATTTGAAAATGAGCCTGAAAATCGCAAAGTTGGTTTGGTTGATTCAAAATTATATCTAAAATACGCTTCCGCTTTTGGAATTACCTCTACCGCAATTATCATTACAGGAATATTCTGCGCTCAGGGTAATATTATTTATTCAAGTTAAGGAAACAATCCCTAAACTTTACCTTAGCTATTGAGCTTGGCATTAATTTGTGGCTTACAGTGTGGGTGGAGGTAGATGACCGTTCTAAATCACAACAATCTGGGTATGTAATTTATGAAATTTAAGCCATTGTCAACAACTAATAAATGTATAAATTTCATAGCTACATTTTAAAAAGCAACATAAATCAAATCTATTTTCAGTTTTTGCTAAATATTTTAATAGATTCTTAGCAATATAATTGAAATCAATCATTACAGATTTAGTATAAATAAAGAGAATGTAAATAAAATAATGTATATCATAACCTTCTTTTCAATAACCAAGTATATTTAAAGAATTCTCCATAAAAAAGAGACTATTAAACCATATGTTACTCAAATATAAATAAAAATTTTTTCGCCCGTTGTTCATGTAATTCTTTCACATAGTAAATCCTGTATTTACTTCCTTTGCTTTAGATCATTTCTGAAGAACGACTCTGATTCATTTCTTGTAGGGTTTTGTTGCATAGGCATAGCCAATAGCGTCATTATATTTGCATCAACTTTCTTCTTTGTTTATAAGAGCGTTAAAGCTGGTCAAAGAATACATAATATGCTAATGGAGAAATTGTTAAGGGTAAATTTATTCTATTAAATATTAAAATCATTGTCACACATTTACTTTTGAACTTAGTTTTCTACCAACTTTTCTACGATGACACCAGTTGGTCAAATTCTTAACCGATTTTCCTCTGATATCGAAACTATTGACAATGAGTTGCCAATGACGTCGAGTCTTTTACTCCAAGCGCTCTTCACAACAATTCTGGGATTAAGTGTTATAGCAATAATTCTTCCGTACATTCTACCATTCCTTCTCATTATGATGTATTTGTTCTATATTGTGCAGGTTCGTATTTTTCCCTTAACTGCAACTACATGTTTCACTCAAGTTTCCTCACAAAATAATGGGTAAAAATATTATTAAACCTTATTTATATTTGGGGGTGCAAAAATGCACTCTAACCATGTATCCTAAAGAACTCAAAATTGTGATCAGCTGAAGATTTACGGAAAATTTTCATCTTATGAAATGTAGTTTTTTCCTTTTCATGAAAAAGTTGTGTCAAGGTCTTTGCCGAAAAAAAAACTTATGGACTAATAAGTACTAATATATTATTCTTATACTGTCATTTTTTTGTTTCAATTTTTAGCTTCTTTTATTCCCCATAATGCATTTTTTGTTACAATTTGGGTAGCACAGGTTATTGCGCAATACAATTTGTATCACAGGTAATGAAAATAGGACAAAATTGCATCGATTCCTTTTATCTGATGTGATCTTATCAGAAATGGCATAGTTTGCTGAGCTCATGTTGAAGGTAGCGAACATCAGCAAAAATATGCTAACAATATGCAATATCACTATGTCTATGTAATGTTCTATTTTAAGAGAAGCTGCCAGTCAAATTTCAAGGCCCCCCCCCAATAAATGAAGTATGTAATAACCCAATAATACAAGGTTAATTACCTGAATTTCTTTATTAATATGTGCTATGCAGCTTTTTTACTGCTTCACCATTTCTGAATCAATGCATTAATTATAATAAGCTTAGTGGTGCTTGCATGCTGAAACGGATTTATGTAAAATTTTTGTAGAAGTACTATCGTACAACTAGTCGTGAACTTCGACGGGTTTCTTCAATCACTAAATCTCCGTTATATTCACATTTCAGTGACACCCTGCATGGCTTGGAAGTTATTCGTGGCTTGAACCTAACAAAATTTTATATCACCGAGAACTTCAATCGAATACTTGCAATTCTAGTTGCGAACTTCAATGAAAGTGCTGTCGAAGAATGGCAGTTTGTCCGCTTACGTTTAATTGGTCACCTCACATTTGCAGCAATTGTAATTTTTGCAATTCTTCAAAAAGAAGTCTTTCATCTTAATATTTCACCAGGTTTGAATTTCTCATATAATTATCGAAAAATATTAGTTCAAACATTTACAATGAAGTTGTACAATGGTATTTGTATCAGGTATATAAATTTTTTATTTTTGTAGAATGTCATAAAATACAATATTTCCTTCATATTTCTAAAACTTGAATATAATTTTATCATCGACATTTTGTTCAAGCTTCAGTTGTCTCTTGACAAAGATAAAATTTCCAGTTACTTGATTTCTAATTGACTTTTTGCCATGTTTAAGAAACATATATGTCCTTTTGCGAACAATCGTCATTGCAAAACATTTTAAAATATTATATCAAAAAAATTCGAACAACAAAGAGCATTGATTAAATTTTTATACACTCAAAGTATATAACAATAATCCAAGTGGGTTTTACTTCCCGTAGTAGTGGACAGCAGAAAGCAACGAATTAAAATTCACTAATTATGCATATTTGAAATTAGAGAGATATCTACCAGTAAGATACAATACTGGAAATATGTATTCAACCACATTGCTATTTCGAATAAATAATGAACATTTATTGGATAGAGTGTGCCTAAAATTAAAAGTGTTACTTTGATTAAGAAAGGAAAATTTGTATATCTAATACCATAAAAAATGTAGAATAACAATTGGCTATTAATTTCTATTCAAAATTAGAAAACTTGTATTGAAAAATTTATTTCGGCTACGAGAAAAAATTTTAACAAATGAGCAAAAAAAAGCAAATTCAAAATAAGATACATAAATTAATAATTAATGCAATACAAACACTTAGTAACAAAATTGTCTCTTCTAATATTTTGTAGGGTGTCCCTTTGAGCGAATAACAACTTCAAGGCGATCAGGGATTGAAGCAAAAATTCTTTCAATAAAGTTGTTTGGAATTGCATAAAATTTTTTCTTTATTGCACTCCACAGCTTGTCTTCAGTGTGAAGAGTATGCTGTCCAATTCGATATCTGACCTTTTTCGACATATTTTGGATATTGTTAAGGTCTAGAGATTGCCAAGATCAGTCAGCAAGGGTAGCAACCCCATTATTGGGGAGGAAATTTGTCATTTCTTTTGAGGTATGACATGGAGCACCATCTTGCTGATATATTAATCACTTGTCAGGAGTAGCAATAGTTTCTTTTCAAGAATCCGAGCATATTGAAAGCTTCGAAGAGTACCAGTGATGTGAACAATCTGCGAAAGCCACACTTCCATATTGCACCCCATACCATTACAGACTTCCCACTGTACTTCATGGTCCCCGAGTAAATGGAGACAAGAATCTGAACTTCTGACCAGTTGGTCTCTTTTATCAACATTCTTTTCAATGAGTATAGCTCAAATCTTGACTTATCGGAAAATAAAACATTAGACCAATTCTCAGATGAATTATCTCTCATTAAATTGGCCCAACTCACCCGGTGCAATTTTGCTTTGAGGTTAAGAATGGTTTTCTGAGTGCCATGAAAGTCACGAATGAATGCTCCTTCAATATGTTTCGCACATTTCTTGCTATAACAAGGTGACAATCAGCCCATTCCTTGCGAAATTTCTCTGAATTCTTCGTGGGATTTGAAAGGCACATAAGAGCTGATTGGGAGGTTTTGGAGGCTTCTTTGGTCTTCCGGGCTTTGGTTTGGGGGCAATGATGTTTTCAGAAGTGAAACGTCTGATGATATCACCGACAGTATTTCGAGGTCGCTCTACATGTCGAGCTATATTACACATCCCTTCCAAATGTTTGGAGGTAATCAACTCGCGGATGGCAAGAGTTACGTAACCAGGCATCATATATGGCGAAGAAAGACTGTTGTTAGACATTTTCAATATAAATAGACTGAAAAAAACTCAACAAATGAAATTTTTTACAGATTCTTTGATTTGGTCTGACGTGGCCGAATACATTTTTCCAAGAAAAGATTAGCTAACTACAAGCATTGTAGCATTTCTCATTGAGATTTAAAGTAAACAGCTATAATTATGTCTCAACATTGATGAATTCTTCTTTCTACAACTCCAAATTTTGCGTCCATTTCTTAGAAACATTTAATACAAATCATGGATGGTCGAATTCTTTTTTCCAGTACTGTATTTAAGTGCTACGGGCACAGATGTTCTAGATCTAAAATATCTTTTAGTCCACCAGATCTCTACGAAGTATGAGTGCAATGATGGCTTAGGAGCCTCTGCTGTTTCTAAAATAGAGATGAATCAGCAAGGACATTGGTAATATCCTATATAAAAAGCAATTCCTTTAACCATCCGATTTCTGTGTTTTATACATGATTTTAATCAAGGGTTATTATTCTGTGTTATTATATTGGATGCATAAGATTTTACATGGTTTTTAGTTTAGTTTTGCATATTAAGTATTATTTTAAGTGTGATTTCCAGTTGTTTTTAGCCCAGATTGGATTAGCATTAGTTTATAATTTATTGTTTGAGAAAACGCTTTCAAACTTTGTTCATCATTTGGCAGAAAATGAGAAGAACATGATTTCGATTGAACGCGTGTTTAATTACATGGATAATAAAGACATTGAGGAACTTAGAGGCAATTATAAGGTAAAATTTAATCAAGATTCCAAATATTTGAATTCTATAAATTTGCATTCATTGCGTATTCCATGGTCGTCTTTGCATGTCGACATCGAATTCCGTAACTCAGTAATATGCAACATATATATATATATAAATTCAAATTACTGCTTCGTTCAAGCCCTTTAAACAATGTGAGGCTGTAAACACTTCAATTTTATCTTTGCTGTATCCCAATGCGATTTATGGAATAAATATTACCAAAATTGTAGCTTCACGAAATAGGAGTTATTAAATTGATTTATGCGAGGTGAATACTAAATATTGTGTCAAGATATTGTCAGATAAACATTTTCATTGCATGTCCCTACATATATATATATATATATATAATAAGTGCTAAGTATTTTATTGAGAAACCATCTTCGAACTATTAAGAAAATATTGAATTTAACGATAACAGGATTAATATATTTTAGCCATATATGTTTATAAATATTTTGATTTAAATTAAAAAGAATTCTTTAGTTAGACCTGAATTTTGAACTTAATGGGAAGTTATGGTTTGATCATGTCTCACTGAGATATCGGCCCACATTGCCGCTTGCTCTAAATGATGTTTCCTTCCAAGTGGCAAAAGGAGAAAAAATTGGTATAGTTGGTCGATCTGGTTCCGGAAAGTCTTCTTTGTTTATGGCATTACTTCGAATAAACGAAATAGATAATGGCTGTATTACTTTTGGTGATAGCAATATCAAAAATTTCCCAGTTCGGGCATTCAGGTATTATTTCTCGTTTTGCTTTTTTCTTCCGCCACCTAAAAATTTATTGGAGATGAATTGTTTAATTTTTATATTTGATATTTTCTCGGTAAATGCATAAGTTTGTAAATTATTAGAATATACTACATCATGTTTGATCGTGGTAACACGATCGATAGTAACAATAATTTCTTAATCGTTATTTGAAATCGAAAAAATTAATCTTGGAGATCGAAACTAATTTTTTTAACGTTTTCTTATAAATTTGTTCGTTTTTTGTAGAAAACTTAAACATGAATAGAATGAAAAATACATAAAAGAAAATACTCACTGCTTAGATGTTGTCTCCCTCATTAAGGCATAGAACGAATGTGTAGGGCTAGGCGGTATACCGATAAAATAAAAACCGCACTCAAAATCGACACGAAATGGGGTTTCTACAAAATATATCTTTAATTTTTAGATAATTACTCACTTATCTTAAAAATTTATGTTATGAATTATTTACTGATGCACATAAATGTTCTATGAAATTGTGTTGCTAAATAATTTATTTCAATTAGTATAGTTTTCCTTCAAAATAAAGCATAGTCATTTCCAATATCTTAAATACTAATAATTCCTATAATATTTTATTTGTGATTTCTTTGCTAGGCTGGTTGGTGGGGGATTTAGCTAAAAATTATGCCAGATTCAATCCAAATGATAGAAATGAGTTAGTTCAATAGAAGCTTTAAGGTGGTTATATACATTTAACACATTTTTAAAAATTTTATTTCTTGTGTTTTAGACAGTTTAAATACTATTCAAAAATATAAATTTAAATCTTAGCAACGCCGTAGCAACATGTTTCAACTTCAAAATTTAGTAAATTACTTACTATAAACTAGTATTAGGGATTTTGTCTTTTAGTGTATGTTTTTTAAGACCCTATGTATCAGGTCGTATTTGAACAATGTAAATAGACTGAAACTTTTAAAGTGAATTTCCTCGTTTTGACAATTTGCGAAGTGTTGTTGATTTTTGTGACATTATAACTTTGTGAGTTTCTATTGTAGATTGTTGGAACTTGGCATTTTTAATCGTTATAGCATTATCTAGTGCCTAGAACTCTCTATTTTTGATATTTTGCGATTGTTAATAAAAAAGTGATACATACCTGCTAAAAAGTGAAAGTAATTTAAATTTTCAATTTGAACGGCTGGTTGTTTAAAAACTAATTTTTTGAGAAAGTGAATAGCGTCAGGCAGTATATGAGGTTGTAAGCTTTTCAAAAATGTATAGTTTATTGAATTGGCATGATTTATTATTGAGATTTGATGTTTTGAACGCTAAGCAACTATGGGCTAATTAGTGGCCGCCATTTTGGATAATTAATGTTTAAATTTAAAGGGGATATAGCAACCTTAAGCATTTTGTAAACCAATGTTAAGTTATTCATTTATTCAGTATAAATGTGTTTGCAGTAATTACCATCTTTGAAAACTTTAGTTGTGTGTGAATTCTTATCATTTTTATTTAAATATATTAAATGCAAAAATCTCAAACATTTAAGTGTAAAATTCGATTTTTTAACTTTGTAAAATTGAATGCAAAATCTCGAACAAAATTCATTTATTTTAATTTTTATATACATTTTACTTTTGAAATTGATAATTTAATTTTTTTTTGATAAATCGAACTATCTAGACAAGAGGGGAACAATAAAGGACCTTATGTCGCTCATACTTTTTTGTTACCTCTATTATATTATTTAAACAGTGTGTTCGAAATCCTATTGGTTGAAGTAATTCAAGCTAGATTGTTTTTGGAATTATTTAGAAAGAAAATATGTATAGTCCCGCAAGATCCCTTTTTATTTCAAGGATCAATTCGTGAGAATGTAGACATTTACAGTGAATTTTCTGATAATGATATAATGGATGTACTAGAGAAAGTTCAACTTAAAGAGGTAGCGCATCGGTTAGTCTAGGATATTTATTTTATATTAGTTTATATATTTAAAAAGTTCATTTTATATTTTTATATTTTTATCATTAAGCGATGAAGCCGATTGAGAAAGTAAATGTGTATGAATACCTTAGCACTATGCACAATTAGATTCATTTTAAATTTAAGTGTGGCAAGTAAAAATTTTTGAAATAAGCGTACCGTACAGAGTAGGATATAAAGAATCAATTGCGAATTTCCTAAAAGTTTTGACCAATCGTATTTACCTAAACTATTCTATGTTTTTCAATTAATTTTATTGAATAACTGTATATGTAGGAATAATAACAACGAATGAAGTTTATACAATAAAGTTTCTATTTAAAGCCAAATTTAAATATAATTCTTTTTTCAAACGATGACATGCCATAACCGCATTTGAATTAATGGGGAAATGCAGCAATTCGTTGATCCTATCAGGTTCATTGAAAGACTTAAGACGAAACTTTAATTGACTCAATAAAGAAAAGTCAGGTTGACTAGCAAATAAATAAAATAAAAAGACCAGCAGACAAATATAAACTGGCTAAATATGAAATTTCTCGTTATTTTAACTTTAAATCACCTGGCGTTCTGTTTTTCACATTTACAAAGAACCCTATTAGCAAATTTGACATTTTTGAGGCATATGGAGGTCTGTTGGGGAACAGCCGTTACTGCAATGTAAAAAAAATTTCTATTAAAGCGTACTACTGTGACTGAAGCTGTTCAAAAGATTTCGAATATTTGAAAATGATCTAAATTCACTCCATACCTAATGTTCATCAGTTTACAAGGTTTTGAGCACATGGAAGCAACAAATAAATTTGATTTCTTCTTGATATGTGCATAGATATCCCAAATCCATTGAGGCGTGCCGTGTGAAAAATCAAGTGGTGTTTTCAGATTGAGCATGGCAGTAATAGTTTTTGAGCGTTTAAAATATATCTGTAGGATCATTAACATTCTTAAAAAATCCCCAAGCTGTTTAAGGTTAAATTCGAAATTCTCTGTAACTTATAACATTAATTGGATTAAAAAAATTTTTTGTTTCGTACAGCTTAAATATGTAAATCTATCCAACTACGAAATCATCACTAATTGCTGACAAATATTTGAATTTTGATGTGTTTTCTGGCTCTACAACAATAAAGAGCGATTTGTAATGTGGAAAGGTAAAAACTACTACTATAATGAGCATATTAAAGTCATTTCAAGAGTAAAAATTCTCTTTTGATGAATAAATTCTTGCTAATTTAGTAATTACAATTAAAATTAATTGCTTTCCTTATGTGATATCTCTTATTAACTGAACATGTAAGTTTTTGCCTTTTGATGCACCCTCAACAACTGATTCTCAAAAAATATTAGTTTTATTATAATAATTTGATATAGTCCTCCTATTCCACCTTATGGCCCGTTCTTCAAGGAATCATGAGTACACTTAAGTATATTCTTAGTGCTATTCTAAAGTCAACTAACTTATACATTATGATATTTCTCAATATGCTTTAGTTTGGGAGGATTAGAAAATGATGTAGGTGAAAGAGGTTCGAAGTTGTCTGTTGGACAGAAACAGCTTCTTTGTTTGGCAAGAGCACTTCTTCACAAAGTCAAGGTATTTCGAAAAAACAAGGGTGAAAATATCAATTTAAGAGCTAGTACAGCTTAAAGGATTTTTCTTGTAACGTTGAATTTCTAAATACAATGATTAATATGTCATTTAATAAGAACATAGGGACAACGAATAGGGGCTTTAATTCTCAGATTGTTTTTCTATCTAGTTGTTTCGAACATATATTTAATTTACTTCAATGAATTTGCTTAAATGCAATACAAACGTAAACCGCTATTTTAGATAAGACCCCTGATGTTAATGACTATCAATTGCTTATATATTTACATTATATTAATCTATTTATCTCATACCACATGTAATATTTATATGTAGGTTTTTGGAATTTATTTAACTAACTAAAACTTGTTGTTTGGCACCATTGATTATATCCCATTTCATCTTTGGATCAACGTTGGCAAACCGTGAGCATGATTTTGTAGTGGGTAGTTTCTTACGTTATATGTGATCTTATTTTAAATCACTATAAACCACCGTTCGCCCAACGATCAAATGCTTGCTGGGATTAACTGTAAACAAGAAAAATCTTAGTCCTGTGAGTTACAACTACTTCCCGTATTATAATATTGGATTAATAAAAATATTTTTTATGAATGTTTTAGTTAAGCATGATTCTACAGTATGTCATTATCAACTTGATTGCCTCAATCCTTTGAATTTTTACTTCATTAATAAATGAATTTAATTTTAATATAATATTTTCATATTAGCCTTCATAAGTTTAAATGTCTCAATTGTTCATATTTCATTTTTATTAGAAATTAAATTGATGTTTTTAATCTGATATGAAATAACATTTTCCCAGGGATTCTCGAAACATTCTTTAGGGCTCTGACATTTCCCAACAGTTCTGCCTTCTCTACTACCGATCCTCCCCACTTTGCTAATCCTAACTCCTCCAAGTGTCTATTATATTTCGTACTTACTGCTCCTAATGCTTCTGCAGCATTTGAGATTACTTAAATTTTCTTCACATCCATAATCTCTATATGTCTTCTGCAAACTCCCTGTATTTGCCATCTTATTTTTCTCCTTGCGTTCTACATTCCTGTTCTCATTGTTTACTCATTATCTACCCCTATTATGCACTCACTTCAATCACCTTGCTAGCCAGTATGCTGTACTTCAAGAGTATCTTAAATTTCTCATTTGCTATGACTCTCTGTGGCCTCTGTTCATACCACTTATCGCCTGATCTTTGCACCTTCTGTCTGCTCAAACTAAAATGTCCCACCTTGTTATGCCTAAATATATACTCATTCTGCGCCAACTTCTCAGACTCTGCTATCAAATGATCCGCTGTCTTAAACTCTGTCTTATATTGCCTATATTGATTACTTACTTCAGATTTTTTGTCCTTTACGCTTCTTCACCTAGTTTGTCCAGCCGGCTTGCCATTATCAGTGTTTTTATTTCTATCTTCTATCTGTATTCTTCAAGTATTCTCCATCTATTGCCTTGTCTCTTTTCTAATATCCTACAATGGTATGCATTCTCTAAGCCTATTATGATATTCCTTAACTCCATACAGACCTCTAGTAGTGATCGATTAGGTTGCTTTCCTATATGTTCCTTTTGTCCTAGTGCTTCTGCTTCTACAGTTTGCTCAAACAATTAGCAGTTCCATGTACCATAAGTGACTCACTACTCCAACATTCTTCTCCTACTTATATCCTATGCTTGTCTCATTTAGCCTTTCTGTGATTGGGATTAATCTAACTACAAACAATAGTAGTGTTGAGCTGTCTCAGTTAAATATGCTCGCCTGAGCCTCAGCTAGTGCCATCTATCTCAGTTTGTCACTCTCTCCAGGAACCCATCCCATTTTCATGAAACTCTATTGTCCTTTAGTGTCTTAAGTACCTATGTGATATGCTCTCATGTGCCTTCCTGTAGTCTATTCACGCCATTACTAAGTCTGTCTGGCTTCTCCTACAATTTTCCACCACTGTCTGGCTTATTAACAAATGATTTTACATCTTCTACTCTTTGTCCTGGATCCTTTCTGCTCCTCTGGGAGCAACCTGCTTTATTCTAAGAAATATATCAATCTATTTGAAATAGCAATTCCAAGTCCTTGGCAGACATCTTATTAGCCTGAAATTCTTTCCTTCACTATCGTTCTTTGGGTTCTTCTGTATCAGGGATGCTTTTTCACTACCATTCACTCGGCACACCCACTCACCACACCTCCTCTAATGTTACTGCTTTGATGAATACTTGTGAAGTTCTTCCTTATTATAATTTTGAAATTATTTCTACTAAGATGTAAATTTGCTGCCCAATTGTTGCAATCGAACCTTGAAACTTTAGGAACATATATTATTTATAACTATCTAAAAATTTGTTTTCCTATCGCCAAATCAGTTTAAAATCTAGGCTTTGAAACAGCTAATCTATTAACAGGTATTTATTGTAAAATGTCAGATGTGATTTTAAGATGAAAGCTATATATTTAGCTTAGTATAATACAAGTAATTAGACAATAGGAAAATGTGCAGATATAGATACAGTCAGGCATTCGGGCTATTGAACGCTTTAGTACATTAAATATAATCATTTTACTTACTTTATAGGTGTTATGTTTGGATGAAGCCACCGCAAATATTGAGTTTCACACTGATCAGCTGATTCAAGACGTATTATTTCAAAGATTCCGTGATGGGACGGTTTTGGTCATTGCTCATAGGATGAGCTCTGTAATAAATTACGACCGCATATTTGTTATGAAAAACGGTTGCATTGTCGAAAGTGGAAATCCTCAAAGTCTTTTGCAAAATATCAATTCCCACTTTTATCAGTTATTCAAGAAGTAATCTTGTTTCAAAGCAATTTTTGGAATTGTAAAATGTAGTTGTTTGTTCTTGCTGCGTTATTATTTCTTCAAATTGTTTATTTTTAGCAGTTGTTATATTTAACCGGGCGCTTTACTGCAATAATTCTGATTTGTATCAGTGTGCGTATAGGCAACATAATTATAATTTATAAATATTCTCTCTGCTAGTATTATATATGCTATAATACCATTAAAATATTAAATATTGCAATTGCATATCAAATTAAAAATGTACCATCATTTCTATAATGAATGAATTTCATTTAAAAACGACTAAAAAAATCCGCAAAGCTGTCTAAGAACTTGTATATCAAATTAAAATACCTGCAAAAACTTCAATTGGACAGAGACGTTTATCTGAAGATAGTTAAGTCGTAATTGACTAAGCTTTTTGTTGGTGTTTTTCTCTTAAAAAGCTCTATAAATATATTATCCAAATGCATGATATACGCTTAGTAATGTTAGAGATCATCAATCCTGGTAGGAAGTTTAATCTCTATTTTTTGCAGCTATACACTAATGTATATTTTATATTGTAATTTCCTTTCTGTAATATGTAGAACTTTGTTTTTAATGGCAATTTTTAGGCTTAAGACAAGTTTAATATATTCGGTAGTTCTGAAATTCAAACAGTAGCAATCGTCAGGCTTTTCTTGGCTGTGGTGATCCCCATTCCACACAACTACACACCAAATGTAGCGTGGCTTAGGGTGAAAGTTTAGGTTGCGGCGCAGAATTTTTGTATCTAGCCTCAAAATTATCAAATCACAAAGTAAAAAATTGCGTTTCTGTATATGACTATGGTGAGGATAAGGATTAAACAGTAAAATTTTTTGCAAGAAAACGTATTGACCAGAATTTTAGATTTGATGCGCTTTGATTTGGATATCAATGCTAAAAAGAACTTATGTGCGTTTGTCCATTTTCATTTAAAAAATGTAATCCAAGTTGCAAATTTGCGCATCTTAGTCAATTTTAGTAATTGTTCAAAAACGCGGTTGGCTGAGAAACATTACATTGAACATCTTTTTTCAAATGCTTTCCGGAATAAACTCTGTGTCTTAAATATATTAATAAACATAGATTCGTTTGATCTACGTCTAGAAAATTGTAACAACAACTACACGATAGCTTTGAAAAAATTGCATTAATAACACGACAGGTCAAAGTTACCTAAAGCTTTTTTGTTTGCATTATTATTCATTCAGCAAAAACACTAGCAGTTATTTCCAACTATGTTGATAATCTCATTGAATATGGTATTTGTAGAATTTTGTTTCTATTTGATAATTTTCGCATTTGAAAACTCAGATGTAAGTTTATTCTCAAAAAGTAACCGCTGTTCTAGTGTTAAGGAATTCATCGGACAACACCTATAACAGAGCTAGAAGTATTTTGTGCTAGTATTGGGCTAGAAATCTCAACTCATCGATATAAGAACTTGCTTGTTTTGGAAATTTTTTGTAAATCTTGTTGAATTTCTGAAAAATATGATTTTAAATCATGAAAAATACAGCAGACGCTTTAGCAAATAGTCGATTTAACATTGCCTACGCAGATATCACAAATATTATATAATCGCAATCATAATATCAGCGATTCAATGTTTTTGAATGCATCCTATGTAAACGTTATTCAACCTTAATATGAATATTTCTCGCTAGATTTGATGACAATCTGTTTTGCTAGAGCAATAATTTATTACCATCACAGAAATTTCGAAATGGCGACTTGTGTTGGTAGATCCTGTTTAAACTGTTCTGAAACTCCTATATTTACAGTGGTATGAATCCCTAGTACATTACGTGCTACTTTTAACCTTTCGACCTTGGCAAGCATATATTGCATGGCTATGATGTAATTGTGTATTTTGGCCCTCTGTCTATCTCTGAAGTCATTGGAATATGTTTTTTGTTGAAAAAAAATTATATTTACAATCTATTGTTTAGAATGTAACCAAATTTTTTATACACATATAAGCAATTTTCAAAATCCCATTAGATTAGAATTGTTGCAATCTATTGATCAAAATGTAACAATATTTTATACATATTACATTAAAAATTTTCAAAAAACCATTAAAATTCTATATGCGAAAATTTCACGTTTTGGAATTACAAGCATATTATTGCAAATTTTTTTT
Source organism: Hofstenia miamia (assembly GCA_900660155.1). NCBI lineage: Eukaryota > Metazoa > Xenacoelomorpha > Acoela > Hofsteniidae > Hofstenia > Hofstenia miamia. Next base: position 865,933 of record CABFPE010000211.1, on the reverse strand, counting down.
TGGGTAAAAGTCGTTACTAAATTTATTTCCAAGTAAAAATAATCTTTAAAATAAATGCAAGTACTTGCTTCCACAGATGCATAATCTCACCATACAGAAAAATGAACATTTATAGATAATAATAACATTTATTAATATAATAACATATAATAACATTAATAATAACATTTATTTACAACAAAATATAAAATTCACGAATAAATGATGATAAAGGTCATATAGCGGATTTCATCTACAGTTCAATAAACAATGATAATATTCGTCATAACTTCACGTTAGGATGGGAATCCTGTAGGAAACATACGCATGTGTATTTGCACGTTGTGAATTTCACACGGTAGTATCTAAAATAATGATTAATAAACAAGTCAAATGAGTTGATAGATCACAGTATAAAACGCATGACCATTAAAAGTTTAAGCAAATTCAATCAAAAATTCTCATTTGTCCTCTTTCCACTGTTCATACAAACAAGCTGTAGCAGTTATAATAGAGACAGGCAATATGCTCTTCAACAGATCTTGGAAGATAGTACAATGATTTATCTTGATACTGGACCAGATAATGCTGAACTTAGGCAAGCAGGAACAGCTATATTGGCATTAGCATTATCAGAGATTTTTGAAGAAATGATGGTGAGTACAGACGTTGTTATTACATACATGATGATGTCAGTAAAAAGCAAGGTGTGGGTTCCTTTTCAGTACAGGGATGCACCATTATGGCACATACAGAGCATTTCCTGTTCTTCAAATTG
>CABFPE010000211.1:829717-847173 GCA_900660155.1 Hofstenia miamia | reverse complement strand
ATATATATATATACATACATATATATGTATATATATATATATATATATATATATATATATATATATGTATGTAAATTATGTGTGAAATTTATTGAGAAGATTTTGAATTATTAAGAGTTCAAGTCTGTGAAAATCCTATTACATAACTAATTTTGATGTAAATTCAATGAATGTAATGGGATTTTAGCAAAATTTAAATTGTAATATTTATGTTATTCTAAATCAACTTTGAGAATTAATAAATAATGCGGAGTATACATTTCACATACTTTAGCCGATGTTGAGAAGTAAAGGTTCTTTGATGGCAACTATTTATCGTAAACTTCTTCGAATGAAGAGATCAGAAATCTCTAAGTTTTCTTCTGGTGAAATGATGAATTTCATGAATCATGATGCACTTGCTGTCGCACGATTACCACGCATATATGTTGAATTTTTTACTTCAGTAATTACAGTAAGTGGAATTGCATAATTTATAAAATTATTTGCTCAGCTTTATCAACACTGAATATTTAAAAATTATAGTTATTTGGTATTTAGATTGGGCTTACATTTATTCTCCTGTATAATCAATTAGGAATATCATCATTGGGTGGAATTGCTCTTTGTCTTCTTATTATTCCATTCCATGGTGCTTTGTCCATTACCTTAGGAAACATGTATTATGATTGGTTGAAATTCAAAGACTCTCGAATAAGAGTAGGTATTCTCATCTAGTGCGCTCTGTGCAATTATTTCCTGGCAATATTTCACTTGTGGTTAATATTATGCGTTAGCTTTCAACAGCAAGAGACTTTCTTCAAACATTATTAAGCACTGATTTGTATCAATGTCCTAAAAGTTTAACATTTCCTAATGGCAATTTTTGAAAATGTGAAGAAAACGATTTGCACTTTTAAAGACACACTGTGTAGTTTAGAAATAATCATTAATAATCATAGAATCATATTATATCAATTGTTTTATTAATGAGATTATTTTTATTTGAATCTAAAGCAGATGCATTTAGGAAAAAAACATCAATATTTCAAATCATTTATTTAATGAAAGTATTCTAATATAGAATATAATTTGAAATTTAATTGTTTAATTATTATTAACGAGAGAGCTTCATGACTTTGCTATAGTTTACTTCATTGATATTCTCTGAATTTTACTTCTTATTTAAATAACATTCTAATATATGTAGTTTAATGGGAAGCAACGTATAAAATTCATTAGATTTATAGTTGTCACATTGTGCAGTCTCACTGACTTCATAGGTATGTTAATGCTATGCCATATGCTATTTTGAATTCATAATTTTGGATTTTTTAGCTTGTACGCTTTTCAGGAAACATACCTAGGTTATGGTTGAGATTCTCAACGGCATTAAATCTATAAAGTTTTCATCCTACGAAAACTTGTTCTTTGAAAAAATTTCGAAAATCCGCACCAAAGAACTCAATCAACTGAAAAAGATAAGCCTTTTAACTGGGACTGTAATCTTCATTTTGAGCTCATTTCCTATTCTTTTATCAGTTGCCATTTTCTCCACTTATGTTCTGATGGGCAATACCCTTCAAGCTGGACTGGTAAGTATCAAGTTATTTCCTTAATAAGATGAATATATAAGAATATATAGGGAGGCCTGTATCCAACGTGCCATGCAAGCGAGAGGTAAGTCATTGGAAGGTAACAACAACATACAACAACATACACTGGTATTTGTAAAAAAACAAACTTAATTTTTCCAGCCTTTTGTAAAACTTTATCTTTTTTTGTCGTGCATGGATTATTATATAGGTGGCCTAGACTATATCAGTTAGTCAAATTTTGGAATTGTGATTATACAAATATTTGTTCATTTTACAAAAAGTTAATTGTTTGACAACCCTGATGGAAATTATGCTTAGGTTTTTACAATCATCACTTATATACAGATGCTTATTGAGCCTGTAAAAGAATTACCAATGCTCCTTTCAGATTTGATGGAAAATTGTATGTCGTTTAAACGACTCCATCGCCTCTTTGCAGTTAGTGACTCAATTAAAATGGATTATTATGTTCTTACAGAAAATGGAAGTAAAGAATCAGGTAAGCAATGTGTTAAATTAATGAACACATAAGTAATGCATCTGTTTATGAACATATATGTCTGTTTTAAGACTTTATTAATTCAAAAAAGAAATTTTTTCATAAAATTTTATAAATGCTCTTTTAATGTTTGGATTAAATATTGATGAATTTTAAATGCAAACATTGTAATGATTTTCTATTGTGTACAAAACAGGCATTCGTAGATGAAATTTCTACTGCTACTGTTACAATTCTGTGCACTATTCATTCCTTGGTGTGTATAAGACAATATTTTGATTGATTGAATATTACAACATTTGTCTAAGAATATATCTAAATGCATTATTAGATATGCATACCACAATTGGGCAGAGTGGAGCTCCAATTTTTAATTCAAGAATTTTTTTGCTAATGAGATCAAATTCTATATATCACTAACACATAAATTGTTCTATATTTTGTTAAACTTTCACCTCATTTCGTTCTGTGCAAAAAACAGTTATTTACAGCTGCTGAGGGTGAACTAATGTTAAATACGGAAGAGGTTGGAATGGCTTTATGACCACATTCGTAGCTTTCTTTATCCTTGAATATGATTATATGTCAATCGTATATTCCATAGGAAAAGAGGAAATGACATTCATAGTCAGTCAATTATACATCTTAACTATGATGATTTACCATGTATGCATTCTAGTATACTCACCATTCATTCTTTTGAAAGAAGAAAAAATTGCTATATTTTGCCACATTTATCTTGGGAACACATATTTGAATCATCATGTCAATTAATGCATGTCAAACAACAAATTAGAAATACTACCGGATTTGGGGAGCAATGGGGTAATTGCATGGGTTCCATTCTTTTGGGACCCACATGGTAAGCGATAACTTCTGAAAGGTGGCAGTAAATTTTGAATGTTAAAAAATAAAAATGAAATCTCTAGCAATAAAAATTCAATTAATTTTTCTGCATTTGAACGTTATGTTATATGCAATAATATGAATATGAAAATTTACAACATATATGGTTCTTATCACGCTTAAGGTTAATAAAAGATATTGGGGTCGTAATTCTGCTGAATGTTGAAGCTTTTAGCACATAATTTATTCTTATGGTTTAGGCATTTCAATTATTCAATTTCTTGCATAAATTGTGGAAATGAGAATTCAATTGGCGGCAAAACAAAAATTGATAAGCAATACTGATGATCATTCTGTTGACACCAAAGTTCAATCAAATTTATTCAAATTTTTACAAATGAAAATTAAAAAGTATCCTAACAACTCTAGTAATTGATTTTTTAAATTCATCATGATTTAATAAGAATATGAACTATTTTAAACAATCAAACAATTTTTAAGTCCAAATTATGCAAAAGTATATTTTCTAGAATTTTCAGAAGAATTGTCAAAACTGAAAAGCCAAGATAAAAGGGGAGCATCTAAAAACCTATCAGGACAAATTTCAGGAAGAGACAATTGCAAATGACAAGTTTTATCAATTTCAAGTTAGACATAAAGGTATTTTTACACAAACAAGAAAGCAACTTCAAAAATCAACTGAAGAAACCTCTGAATTTTTGGATGAAAATTTGCAGATTTCGTTATTTGATATAGTCGCTTAGGTTAACAAGAGTTGGTCAAATATAAAACGTGACAATTTGAGCACCTCTCGGCCTTTCAGGGAATGTGTTTGAGACCATTGTTTCCCTTGCTAAGGGCATTGCTATGCGATGTTCGAGTGACAAGATTTCTCGGAAGCAATTTATTAAATGCTAAGGCATAGATACAAAAGATGTGACCTCAGGTATAGATTCTGAATGTTTCAGACCCCTAAAATCATTTATAACATAGAACTGGATAAAAAAGGCAAATGATAGTGGTTTTTACCCTCTATTTAACTTTAAACGTGGTTTGAAACTGATATCAATTGAAAGTGACATTGCAAGAAATTAAATTAATTGATTAACTTAACAAAAAAGAAAGAAAAATGTTTTTATGATTACGATGGTAAATACAATATATGTTATAATTGAATAATTTCAAAAAAAAACAAATATAATTTCTCGATAATTACAATTTCTGAGAAATAAAATATAGTTATTTGTTTTACCTTGCTACATCAATTTTTAAGTAAAAAAATTTTTGCAGTTACTTTAATTATACTAGCAATCATAGATTTGATTAGAATTCTATTAAATATATGCTAAGCTTGGCAAGTAAAATTACATATTTATATTCCTAAGATAAAATTTTATAAAACTATAATTTTGTAATATAATTATATTAAGTTAAATTTTACATTATAAGATATTTCAATATATTATTAAAAGTAGAGTAATTTGCTTTGCTTAAGTCATTTTTCATTCTTGGTCTGTTTTCTATTTGATTTTGTTTAACATATCTTTGAGTGGAATAAAGAGCTAGTTACCTTACAGACAATAATAAATATTGTATTATTATACAGTGCCAAGAAAAAATATTTCAATTATTTCTTTAATTGTACTTCTTAAAAAGACATTTACTAAGCTTTGGTCTGAAATTTTGATCGTTCCCTGCATTCATACAATATATACTCCCTGAACTTACTTTTTGCAGTTTATATGCAATGATATATAATTATAGTAGTGAGCAAAATTACATAATTATATATTATTATATTTGCAAACTATATAATTGCAGAACAAAGAGTACATGCAAAAATAGGGGAAAACGATTTTACCACAAATGAATAAGTCCGTGAAACATAATGACAATGGCTTTGTTATCACTAATTTTCATTTTGTTTATGGATGACATGCTAAAGCGTTGAATCTTGGTAACTTAGAAGCTCATATGGGCAACATGCCTGAGGTTTCAACTATTTCAGAGTAGATAGCTTGAATACACAGTTTTCAATGAGCTAGAATAATACAAGGCAAATTTCAAATATTCATTGTATTATATATATATATATATATATATATAAAGGCCAAACAGCTTTTTCTCTTCTATCTATGTGAATATGCATGGTTATTTTCAAGTATAATTTCTGTAAAAAAATTACTTCAGGTTTATTTAGATACTGCAATATCCATTAATCGTGCCAATTTCTTTTGGGAATGTCCTAGTGGCGATTTGCATGCGAATCAATTCCAGTTGAATAACATAAATGTTAAGATCGTAAAGGTAAAATTCCTTGCGGCAAATAGTATTATCTCATCACTATTTCTATAACTAGCGTAAGAACTCTTATACATACATATATATATTATATTATATACATATATTATATTATATGTACATATATATGTTATATTATATGCATATTATATTATATTATATATTTCGCTGTGTTTGATCGACCGAATAAGTGAATTGATTAGGCATATTTGTCTACACGAGCATTTAGGGATCATTCGTTGCTGTAATTGGAGAGGTTGGAAGTGGGAAGAGTTCATTGCTGTCTGCAATTTGTGGAGAGATGATAAAGTTGAATGGGGAGGTGTTCGTTTCAAACATACATGAAGGATTCAGTTTGTTTACTCAGGAGTCATGGTTGGAAAATGCAACAATTCGAAAAAATATTATAATGAATATGCCTTTCATAAAATCAAAATACAACACTATTTTAAAGGCTTGTGCACTTGAAGATGATCTGCGGGTAAAATTTTGTTTCCTTAGATTCAGTTATAGTCTTTTTTCTTATGATAGTAAAAAAATTTTTCAGAGGCATTTTTAAATAAATTAGAAAATAATTTGAAATCCATTTCATCAAGAGAATGAAGCGTTTAGCTACTCACTTGATTGATATATTTTGTTGAATTTTTTCAAAAAATGCAATGAGAAATTTTTAAAAAGCTTGCCTTCTCAAGAAAAGCTATATAAATTTAGCAATTATTCAAATAATTCTATACATCTTAGACGGATTAATTAGACAGTAAAAGTTAAACTTGCCACTCTGCAATGTATCTATACATGTGTGAAACTGAATTTTCATCAGTTACGCATTTTAAAATTCACTGGTATTAAGGGTGAATTTTAAGGCTAAATATCGATTGGGTTCGAAAATAAGGCAAATCAGAATTATGTATTTCAGCCATACCTCAAAAATGAGAGGGTTTGAAGACAAGTTTTTTATATTATGGGTTAAGGGCTTGTTATTTCAAATACAGAAATAGGAACTAAGAAGTCTGAGAGCATTTGTTTTATTTTAGTTTATTAGGACTTTTTATAAAATTTTGCAATTTAATCAAATATATTTATTCAGTGCAAAATGATAGCCATATGTTAATGTGGAACATTTTATTAGCTGGATCTTAGGAATAAACTATCATTAACGTTTTGAAGGCTACAGTACAAACTAGATACAATTGAATAATTCGAATTAAGTTTTAAATATTCACCCGGACTCGAACTCGCCTCAAATTTATTTATGAATTGCTTGTTTTAAGCGCCGTAACCGTGAATAAACTCTTTGTTGTTGTTGTTTTTTGTTGTTGTTGTTGTTGTTTTTGTTGTAAATTTTGATGAATGCAGTTTAATATAGAGTCTTAAATGAGGAAAACTACTTATGATTTAGGAACTAGCTCTTGGGGATATGACTCCAATTGGTGAAAGGGGTGTAGCATTGAGTGGAGGACAAAAAGCTCGTGTTTGCTTGGCTAGAGCCGTTTATCAAGACAAGTCCATCTTTCTCCTTGATGATCCATTATCTGCGGTAGATAATCATGTCGGTCATCATATCTATGTACATTGTATACAAAAGTTACTCATTAAAAAGACTAGAGTTTTGTGCACACACCGTTTGGAATACTTAAATACTGTGGATTCCATCATCGTTCTTCAGAAAGGATCTATAATTGATTGGGGTAAATCAAAATCATATTTACAAATCTCCAATTATCTAAGTTACATATTTTCTGATTTTGTGAAGTATTACGTAAGTCTAGACCTCTTCAGAAACACACTAGTATTTAATATTACAATTGAAAGTTTAGCAAGAAAATATTTATTAACTTGCTAGCTGTTTAGATAAGGAAGTGGAAGCAGGCCGACATGACCCATGATGACCCATAAATCGGCGCTGTTTTTAGAATAAATGGCTCTAGTTTCTTTATATTAGTTCTGCTATATCACCTTCTATTGTATTGCTGGACTAGTTTGCCATCCGCACTCAAACACAATCTGCAAGTTATTATTTTTTAATTTGTTAAGTGGATTGAGAGATGTCTCGTAAATTGTACAGGTTGTGTTTCGATTGGTGCTAATTTCAATTGGCAATATTGTTACATCTGGTGTGCCAAAAAAGTATTTTATATATTTGTTTGACTACATGGCTTCGCTTTTCTTGGTACTCAGAATGTAATAAGCGTGTGCAAGTTCTTTTGTCATCACTGTACCAAAAAACACTACAATGCCTCATTCCCGTCACCATTCACAGACCATACTATTAGTAAATATTAATATAAAGTTAACAAAGAGTATTATACAAATGAAAACCAAAGAAAACAAAAAACGGAAACTTCCAGCAAGCTCATAAAAACAAAGTTAAATATTTACAAAGGACGAAACAAGTAGACATGGACACACGAAGAGGTAACAAAGGTACGGACAAAACTAAACAATAAATGAACACACGGAAACACGGACAAAACAATGAAACTAAACAAAAAGCAAACCAAAATCTAAATCAAAAGAAATAAGTTAAATAGACACTCACTCACGCACGTTAAAAGGATATGTCTACATGTATAAAATCTGTACCAGGCACATCTATATTTATTATATATATATATATATATATATATATATATATATAAGCTTTCCTTTAATGTCAACATATTATATTATATATTTCGCTGTGTTTGATCGACCAATCAATCAAAAACATTATGTAAGGATTGAACATTGTTTTGCTAAGCATTATTTCAAGAATAATTAGGACCACCCAGCAGTATTCTACCAAAGTACACTGACTTAGTAAAGCAATCTGAGTCAGAAAAACAACATTCGCAACAAGAATTCGAATTACAAAGTGAAAATACACTCAGTGACGACGAATGTTCTGATGAGGAAACGACGATTGTTCCAGAAGATCAGCAAGTTGGTGCAATTAACTCTGCTTTATATTTCAAATACACATCTGCATTTGGAATTATATCTACTATTGTTATCATTATTGGATTATTTTTTTCACAAGGTTGGTATGATTTTTTGAAAGATTGCATGTATTAATCTAAAAGCAAATGTATGACAAATTATTTGGAAGCAAATATCTTAGTTATTATTATTTCAAGGTACCCATTGCTTCTATAAATATTTATACTTTTTTCTGATATCAATTTTTTATCTTCATAACTCATACAATGTTTCCTCAATCTCAATTGCACCCTTTATATCAGTTTCATTATTTAGGTAATATAATACTTCATCCTTGCTTACCACCTAGTCAGTGATCTTCATCTATCTTGTCTGTTTCAATATAGCAATTTACTACAGACAGCAGACAACATTTCATTTTTAGCTATGTTATCTTTTGTCATACACCGGCATTGATGTACTTTGTAAATCAACTTTTAGCAGGAAGTCTGAAGGTTTCTCTTAGAACTCGTGTCTTTACCCAATTGAACTTTCTTTTATATGTCTACTCTTGTTCAATTGATACAACAGTCAAATGCTGTTAAATTGCATCAGGATGCGTTGTTTTTGCTGTATGTCACAAAATATTGTATGATCAATGTTCTTTTGTCTGCTAACACATTTTATCCCACATCGAACTACAATGCTTTTTTCAAATATATTTGACTTAAATGACTCATTTACTGCTTTCTTAGTATTTTGAGATTTTTACTTCTTTCGTTTTCATGACTTCTCTATCTCATCTATTAAGTTTTTATGGTTGTCAACTACATATGATTTTTCATTCTTTAACTTCATAGCTTCTTGAGGTCGTCTCAATTGCATCATCCTGTAGCTTACGACCATGGTGCCTAGAAGTCAATAAAGACAAAAACATTCCAAAATTTCTTAGACCTGTAAAACGCCAATTATGCAAATATTTAGTATGGTTTAAACTTCAAAAATTCAAAAGTATTTTGTTGGGACAAAATATGGTGAAAACCCGTTATTAAATTCGTAAATTTTCATATTTCCCTGAAAATCCTTATAAAATTTGAATTTAAGATAAACTAGATGATCTAATATAATACCATTTTCGAAAACAAAATTCACAGTTCCGTAATATTATAGTAAAGGATCGTTGTTTTTTTAAGCATTATATTTTTGTCTAAGCAGTACTTTATAACACGCTTTAAGCAATACACATTCAGTTTGTATTCGTTTTAATTTTATCATTGCGTCAAAATAAGGTAAAAACTTCTTAGTTTTTTGTCAAATTTTGTAGTCAAAATACTAAATGAATTTATTGATAAAAAAATAATCGACCTAGTTATGATTTTTACCCGATACTCAAAGTCTACTGTAAATCTGAACTGCTAGCTGTGTCAGCCTTTCCCAACCGGCCATCATATGCCAACACTTTCATACTTGTGCAGTAGAGTAAGATTTAGAAATAATCTCGTAAATATACATTTTTGAAATATAATTGTTGATATTATCAAAGAGAAGGAGAATATAACGGTTGAATTGAATTTCCCAGTACACACAAGCATCTTTTTAAAGCAAGGAGACCAGACATTGTTGGTAGCAGATAGAAAGAACGTGGGGAAAATTAATGGACATAGAAGTACTGAAGGAAAAAAAATTAAATGGCAAGAACAAGGATAAGATAGACAAGTAGGCCTATAGAGAAGTGACAGAAGAAGTAGAACAATTGAATAAATTTGAAGTATTTCCAGTAGCGGTTGGAGCACAATGAGCAGTACGCAAGATGCGCAAGAGTAGCTTGGAGGAGCTATGATTAATTAGGTTGGATGGTTGTAGAGAAGGCAGCAATATTAAGTACACCTGGAATCCTAAGGCAAGCATTCAGACTACCGGAAAACTGATTAGTTCTTGTGTTAAGAATCATATAGGGAAGATATAGCATGCCTTTAAAAATTTCAACATATCTATATCAGCGTATTGACAAGCGCAAGCGTAAGCGGCATACGCGGTGCAAAAAAAATGATAAAGGGATAAGCGAGGATTAAAAAGCGTCATTAATGAACAATTAGAAAGCATGAGGAGCCAATTTAATTAAACCGAATATTATTAAGACGAATCCATTTANGGTTGGAGCACAATGAGCAGTACGCAAGATGCGCAAGAGTAGCTTGGAGGAGCTATGATTAATTAGGTTGGGTTGTTGGAGAGGAGGCAACAATAAGTAAACCCGGAATCCTTAGGCAAGCAATCAGCAGACATAAAATCAACCTATTTACAAACGCAAGCGTTAGCGGCCTACCCGGGGGAAAAAAAAAGATTAAGGGGTTAAGCGAGAATAAAAAAGCGCCTTAATTAATAAAAATTAGAAAGCATGAGGAGCCAATTTAATTAAACCGAATATTATTAAGACGAATCCATTTAGACGTGCTATAAATGTCATAATGCAAAATATATAGTTGAGTTGCAAGAAAAATTTCACTTGTTCACTGTATACCAGGAATTATTTATCTCAATTAATAAAAAAAACAATTTTTTAAAAAAAAATCGAATCGAATAAAAAAGAAATTTCAAAAGGCGGAGCGAAGAAAAGCGAAAATTTAATAAAGAACAATTCACTTATCTATATTCTTAAAAAGTTTTATTTTTCGAAAGTTTTCTTTTTTGAATAAGTTTAGGAGATTTTGAAACCGAAAAATTTTAATATTTTTAAAAAAAAAAAATTTTGTAAAATTTTCGAATTGTTTTAATAGGTCCCCAAAATTTTTTTTTTTTATTATGCACTTAACAAAATTTTTTAAAAGATTTTCTTTTTTGAAATATTTTTCAACAAATTATTTTTGAGTTGGGGCCTGTGACCCCTCAAGTTATAAAATTATTATAATAAAAAAATTTAAGAATTGGAGGTGCAATGGATTTTTGGCTTTCTTTTTGGGGGGATTCAAAAGAAAAATTCTCAAAACAAAGTTCTGGGTAAGTTAACTAATGATTTCCCAAATTCATGTATAAATATATAAATAATATGTCCATAAATTTCATTTTTATAGTTTTACCAATTTTTCAAGTATTCTAAATTATAATATATTTTACCATTAAATCTGCAACATATGGAAGTTAAAAAAGTTATGAAAATGCATATCATTACTCAAATAATTATGGCTTTATTTTGCAATCTAAATTTTATAGTATAAACTATATTTTTAGTGCATTTGGAAAAGTTTGAGAATTGAAATTACGAGTTTTAACGTTTTATATTCAAGCTTGGCCTCAGTGGGAGGACAGAATTGAGGCCAGAGCAAGCGTCCTATTTTAAATTTATGTAAAAATTTCATACAGCTGTGCTCATTTTACAGCTTGTTAAGTGCTATATTTCTAGTGCAATATCAAAATGTTTTCATCCAGTTTGTCGAGATGCTCTTGTTCAAATGCTTGTGTTAATATGATGTTACTAAGTTATTCAAGACTGTCTGATGTATCACAAAATCTTAATGTAAATATTTCAGAATTTTCTGAATGAATACAAACATTTTTTATGCTAAATTTTCATTTGAGTGCACAAAAGTCGTAGTGCTGTTTATTGTAGAAAATTATTCATTAAGTTTTATTGCTAATGCTCCAATAATCTGGTATTATAATAATATGAACTTTGGGCAACCTACTATAACTACTGGAAATCATTATTGCTGTGATATACGGTTTATGTTTATAAATTCAAGGTTTCAAGATTTCATCTCATCAATTCATAATATTGTTGCTCATTGACCCTAACTTTTGCTTTTTAGAACAATTGTGGATGCAAATTCGAATCTATTTCTGGCAGTATTTATGGGCATAGGTATCTTCAACAGCATCATAGTTCTTTGTACGACATTCTTCTTTATTTTTAAAGGTGTCGGAGCTGGTCAATGGATTCATGATAAGTTATTGAAATCAATCCTTCAGGTGAATACGTGATACTTTTCCTAAACATATTGAATCATTTATGTAATTAACTTCTTTAATTGTATATGCACAATATTTGACTTTATGCTAAGGTTTAATTGTTATTGTAAAAAATTTTACCATATAAAGTGATACGAGGAATTACTACGTTTTCTTGGGTAAATTGAAAATTACATAATTTGTCCAAAAATAGAAAGAAAATATGCCTACAATGCGGTACGTCCAATGATTTTTGAATTTTTTTACAAAGCAATTGATGTTTTGTTAGATAAATAGCTCCAGTCAAAAAATGAGAAACAGAATTTTTTCAACATAATTTATATCAATCGATGGCAAATTTAGTTTTCTATAAGTTTACACAAAAGAATTTTGACAACGTTGCCTCCGGAGCTAACACATTTAAAAAATCAGTCCTTAATTGAGTCTATTAATTTCATCTGCATTCTCGGGCTAATTTTTTCCTTGAACTCCAGCAAATATTGCTTGAATTTTTGCATATTTATTAGATTTTTTTCCAAATCGTTCTCCATGATCTCCCAAACACTTTCCATAAGTGAAAGGTGCGGTGAGTTGGCAGGCAATTGCCAAATTTGTTGTAGATTTTTTCTCTGAAAAATTTTTAGGTATGTCTTGAAGAATGGGGGGTTACCCCATCTTGCTGAAGAATCCCTCCAGTCCGGTAGCACCGGTCTGTGAATGGGATAAAATCTGCTAAAATATCAGTATACTTTGAACTGTCTACAGTACCTGCTTCCAAAATTTTCAGGCAAAAACCCTTAAAGCTCAGAACACCCCAAACCAGGATTTTTGGAAAAATTTTTGAGATAGCTTCAAAAGCGTCTTGGCTGTCGTAGACTAATGAAAAGTGTTGTTTCTATTTCTATGCAGCTGGAACATGGAATCTATGAAAACATTTTTGAAAAATCATCAACGACCATGTTTCACAGAAGCTAACCCGGTTTTCTTTCTGTTTTTGTGTCAATAGTGGCACTTTTTTGCACATTTCTTTACAGATCTCTGCTTTTGGAAGTCCTCGGTACACTTTTGATGTTGAGACAACTTTGTTTTGGGTTTGTTGAAACATTGAGTTCAAATAAGCGGTAGATTTCAATGGGCTTTCTAAAGCATTTTTGAAAAAACTTTCCATTCACATCCAGGCAATTTGAGGGGTTGCCCATTTCCTTTGTTCCTTTTTGGCGTGTCGATTTTCTTAAAGTTTCTGTAGATTGTTTTTGGGTTCATACCCGATAGCTAAGTTTTGCGCTGTGTGGTTCTAGTAGAGTAAAGATATTGCACAACGTTTCTTGCATCTTGATGAGACATTTTTAATGACAATTAATAAAGTCCCTGATCACATAAATGTGTTTGTGCAGGACATGGCACTTAATCGATGTGAAATTTTTTCTCATTTTTTTACAGGAGCTATATAAAAGTTCATGGACACTTCTGATGCTATGCTATAGCTTAATAGCAATGAATTTTTCGAATACTAGGTGGCAATTTATACTTGAACACTACAAACCTTGAGCATTTGATATTTTAATTCGAGCGATCATTTTCAAATCAAGAGGATGAATATTCCCTATAGAACTGAAGAATTTTAGCTACAACTGCAAGTTTGATACCAACAATGAGTGTGCTCTTCAAGATTGGAGCAAAAGATTAACTAAGTTTGAACATCTTGTAAATATTAGACACTTTTATCAACTTAATAGGCATACTGTTACAAGTGCTAATGACAGTTACTATTGTGACAATGAGTGTTTGATCTAATTAATAACTATTTAATAATGTCTAATATTTTAGCTAACGACGAATTTCTTCATAGCGACTCCAGTTGGTCGTATTATAAACAGATTCTCAGCTGACATTGAAATCATAGACATTGAGCTGCCAATGACGTGCAGCGTTGTACTTGAATCATTTTTTTCAACTTCACTTAATTTCATTGTTATTGCAATAATTCTTCCTTATCTTCTGCCATTTCTACTTGTTATGCTTTATTTCTTTTATGTAGTTCAGGTATATGGTTTTTTAAATAACTAAGTTTGGCATATTACTAAATAAAAACCTTTAAATTATTTAATTTTGAAAAAAGTTGAATTTATTTGGCAACGCATTGAATGCTATGGCAATTTTGAGAATCATTATGCAGCAACACAGTCACAGGTGGAATATGTTTTAGTGTGCAAACAATATAAATAAGTCATGGAAAAGGTTGGAAATGCCATTCTACACAATATTTTGTCGATGATACAAGCCATAATATATTTTTGACGGATCATAGAGCAGATTATTTTTTTCTGAAAATGCGTATGAGAATCGATTCTGTGTGTATGTACTATCTTCATACATGGTATAAAAAAATATTTTTATCGATTGTGCTATATGGGTCTGCGTTTTAATTTCGTTTTGAAATTATTCTATATGGCGAAGCAATAGCACTGTAATGCTGCTTTTCTTCAAAGGAAATACTTTATAGATTTTGGGGGATTTGGGTTTCATCCACCTTAAGACCAAAGAGTTTAATTAGTACTATTAATTGAAATTCCTAATGCATTTTTCATAAATCGACAATTAATTCAATTTTAAGGGATTTTTGAAATCTATATGATAAATTAGTTGCGAATTAAAATCATATTCATATGAAGAAGGACATCAGCTTCCAAAAATTCATGAACATATTTCTGTATAGCCTGCGTAGAAGAAAAAATGGAGACAAATACTTTATTTATCAGTGTGTTGATTATGCTTGCTTTTTCTTAAAAATGCTAAAATCATTCGATTAGGTTGCATTTTTAACCACTATTTTTGATTTTTAAGTAGTTAAAAATAGCTATATTTCAATTATCTTTGCATAAAGCAGAGAGCAAACTATCACCATTTTACCTTAATCAATTTTTTTAAGCAATATATGTCAAATGTCTTTTATAAATTAAATATAGAATAAAAAATCCTGCATGATTTGCTGTTTTATTGGATTTCCATTAGTGTGCGACCTGTTCAATTTAATTTATTGCACAAATGAATATTTTTGTGGACGCTTAAACTTTGAGCGTGTAAAAAGATCTTTACTGTTAACAACCAATCAAATTGCAAATTTGAATATAAAGTAAAATTTCAAAATATTTCTTGTCCTTTATATGATAGCAAAGCATTTCAGAAAATTGAGCGTGTTGCAAATATAAAATGAAATATATAAAATCTATTTAACACCGTGACAGATTTCTTTACTTCTGAAGACTCTTGTGAATGGCCTTTTCAAAGTATTTATATTCTGCATTAGAAATGTTCCCAACGATTCTTTCCTAAGATTACTAGGAAAAATATCTGCAGCTTAACTATTTTTCTTAGGTGAAATACAAATTTTCTGCATATTGTACTTTGATATATGTCTATATATATATATATATATATATATGAATATGTGTATTATATACATATATGTGTGTGTGTGTGTTTCGCTAGGGATTTTAGATTGTACAGTCATTTAGAAATACTACCGGACAACTAGTCGTGAACTTCGACGCATTTCTTCTGTCACAAACTCTCCTGTTTATTCACATTTTAATGATACACTTCGTGGATTGGAGGTAGTTCGTGCCTTAGGCGTCACAAATTTTTATATAAAAGAGAATTTCAATCGTGTATTGGCTCTGCTTGTTGCAAACTTTAATGAGCGTGCTATTGAAGAGTGGTTGGTAGTACGATTTCGGTTCATTGGAATCGCAGTTTTCACCATAGTAGTGTTGTTTGGAATTCTGCAAAAAGAAGTCTTTTCTCTAGATATTTCACCAGGTTTGTAATTTATCCCAACTAAACGTTGACAAAGAAGTATGTGAAATGCGTAATTCATCAATAATAAAGCACAAATCGTCGGAATTGCGGTATTTTTGCAAGATTCTCAAACTAGTTATTTCAAGTGATTGGTTCCTACTCAAATACCATCAATCACTTAAAGATCAAAATTTATGGGAAGTTAAGTCTCTTAATTTTTTTAAAACGAACTCTTCCATTCAAAAGTTTTGTTTCATAGCATGGAAAAAGTCATGCTAATTAATAATCATCAGAAAAATTTAAACTAAGTTGTAGCAGCATTTTTACTTGAAATTCTAAGATATCTAGATCAATATTTTTACCAAATTATACATTTTATTTTTCAAATTGTATACATTTTAGCTATTAATTTATGTTATTTAATTATTTGGTAGTTACAACAGGTGACTTATGATGCTCGTAACTTCCAAAGAAGGGTGTTCGTCAATCGAAAAAATTCTTTAATTTACTTGGTATATTAAACTTTAAAAAAATTTACCATTGAAGTTTAGCAAAGATGGGATTAGCGTTAGTATATAGCTTAGTCTTCGAAGAGAAAGTATCCAACTTTTTCCATCACTTGATCGAAAACGAAAAGAATATGATTGCAATCGAGCGGGTCTATAATTATATTGAAAATACAGATAGAGAAATCCTTAAAGAAGATGACGAGGTAACAATTACTTCTAAAATTATTGAAAAATTCATTCTTCGTATTTTTGCTTTATATCATGTTTTGATTCTTTCTTAATATTGCACTGCGTGCACCTTAATAATAAAATTCAGTATAGCAAGTATAGCTTAATTGAAGTGATTTTCATTTTCTACTTGTCACTCAAATAACCATTTTCAAATTATACGTAATAGCATTGCTTTGTCAGCAACACGCGAACTATGGTTGGTCTAAGCAATTCCTTCTGCATCTCTATTGCTTTCAAAACGAGCATAGAGATCAGGAAAAAAATGTGATTAATTACTAAGAAGGTTTTTGAAATCCATTTCATTGGCAGGAATTAATTATATTTGAATTAATGCTAACAGAAGTTGTTTTTTCAATAAGCCAGTTGTAGTAGTGATAGAAGAGTAGATGAATAAATTATGGTTGTCATTATATGTTCAATGGTTTCTTCAACGCAAGTATTAGTAAGGAGTGTCTCAATTTAATAACTTTTTTATTTCTTTATTTCGTTTGAGCAATCTTCAATGCTGGGGAATAAATAGCTTAACAATATTATCTAGTTCTTTAAATAGACTTCTATAAATAGGTGTTGTTGTTTATGGAACTTAAGACTGGGCGCATAGGAGTTTATTCTCTGTTTTTGGTGTTTTGGTAAGCTGTATGTTCTTGCTGGTATGCTACCTGTTGTTCTAGTATTTTCAAAAAAATTTTTTCATATGTATGTATTTATATATGTATATATATATATATATATATATATATATATATATATATATATATATATATATATGTTATATTATATGCATATTATATTATATTATATATTTCGCTGTGTTTGATCGACCGAATAAGTGAATTGATTAGGCATATTTGT
>CABFPE010000211.1:802623-828791 GCA_900660155.1 Hofstenia miamia | reverse complement strand
TTCTATAGTCACCAAAATGGTCTGCATGGCGAACTGATTTAAGAGCAATTGTTTATCAATAAAAGTTAAGTTGTATGGCAGTTAAGTCAGTAAATAGTAACTCTATAGTTGCCTTTAGTATAGAACTACTTAATTCTATAAAACTGAATGAAAGGTCTAACAATGTTTTACAAACATTTCAAGAATCATTGTGCCAAAGTTTCGTTTATTGTTTTGCTAGAATCGACAATATATACCTACAAAATTCTTAAAAATGATTTTTAAACAGACACATGTTATGACGTTTAGGCAGATCTAGATAATGAACTGACTGGAGATTTGTGGTTCGATCAGGTTTATCTAAGATATCGGCCTGAACTTCCTTTTGCTCTTCAAAACGTTTCATTTCAAGTAAAAATGGGAGAAAAAATCGGTATTGTTGGCCGCACTGGGTCTGGTAAGTCTTCTCTGTTTATGGCATTATGTCGAATGAATGAAATTGAAAATGGCTGTATCACTCTTGGCGACAGCAATATTATGAGGCTCCCTCTTCGAAAATTCAGGTAACCTTAAGTCGTATATAGTTAAAATGGAGTTTCGTCAATCAACAATCAATTATTTTGTTCAATGAATTTAACTTATTTTGATCGACATATTTGGTTATCAAAACATTAGTTTTTAATTTCTTTTCAAATTAAATCATTTGAAACCAGTTCGTATTGAAGAAAACCTATATTTTTTTATTCGACATTTTGTTTAATAGTATGTTTAAAAAATGTCTAATCGTTGTAGTTTATTAATATATTATATATACAGACTACTTAATTATATTTTATTCATTTTATGATATTTATAAATAATAAGAAACAGGGTTGCAGTATGTCGGATATTTTTCTGTCAGGCCAAGCAAATTTGGTTGGGAAATAACTAGTGAAAAATTAATGATCTGAGAATAACTTGATAAACGTAATAATGATGAATTCTGTGAATTAAATATGCAATATGCTTAATTTGATTTGTGCTGCTTAAAGCATTTTTAAATGAACTCAATGTAAGGTACCTTAATTCCGCCAATTTTGCATTTTTATCAGTGAAACCAACAACGTGCGGTACTGCTCTGCCAGGCCAATTTTCAACTCTACTAATAAGTAGTGAAATTCTTAGCCAGCAGTGTAAGTACCTTAAATAGTTAATTACGTGGGTTAAATGGAATTAAAAATTAATAATATTAATATTTAGATTTTGAAATTTCAGAAATGTTTGTTTTAGAGCTAAGATTTGTGTAATTCCGCAGGATCCTTTTTTGTTTTTGGGATCTGTACGAGATAATGTGGATATATACGGTCAATTCACTGATTTTGAGATTTTGGACGTTCTGGAGAAAGTACAGCTTAAAGAATTTATTTCTCTGTAAAGTACCTATTTTTTATTCTTGATAGTTCAATTAAACCTATTAGCAAATGTGTGTTGGGGTTTGACAATTTGTCTCAATCAATAAATGTATGTTTTTTTACTAAGAAGCGGAGGCATTTTCAAAATGGAACATTTTTACAGTTGTAATGATAGACAAAATACAAAAAGATTTACTTCAGTGCACATTATTATTTTCTAAGCAATACGTTGTATGAATAAATCATAATTTGATAGAACGCTAAGTTGCTTCTAATATTATTGACTTACGTACTCGTTTTAATTTTTGTTTCTTCAGTTTGTTACTGGTAGTAAATTAAAGAGAGAGCCCATTTAGTCTTGGAGGTCTTAATGAAGACATCGGTGAAAACGGATCCAAGCTATCTATTGGACAAAAACAGTTGCTGTGCTTAGCCAGAGCTCTTCTCCATAAGACTAAGGTATTTCTATTTGATTTTAAATAAGGGTGTTACAAAATACTTAAAGCGGGAGTCTGAGCATTGAAGTACTTTTTGTCTTAAAATAGGTAGAATTACTTTCTTACAGGGTAAGTATCGCTAGAACCCATTGATACCAACATATGTTATTGTTTGAACAAACATTTAATAATATAAATTTAGCTTGCAAATCTTTAGTGGAGATTTGAAACCTTGTGATTTTGCGAAACATCTGTTCTATTTTATAATGACTTGTGCAATATCGAAATGCTATAACAAAGCTGAAAGAAGTAATTCGGCCCGAGTATATCTTTACCCTCAATACCATTCATCACGTTTGCATCAGAGCTGTGGCTAAGAGGGGCATGGCTCTTCCTATTGGGTTACTTTGCCCCACCCCTTTCTTCCGGCATTCTGGATACAAAACTCCATAGTATTCATTCTAGTATTCTGTAATTAAGTTAGAGTCAATATATTTTAGTTAAAATATATCAACTACTATTAAAAAACTCAATGAAAATGTGTGAAACTATTTCATATAAGTAAAACTATGATTAGTTTGTTGAACTTTGTGGCCCCCTAACTTGCAATTGCAAACCACGGGCCTGATTGTTTCAATGTACATGTGGAGTTATTTGCTAAAATGAATAGTTCTAGAAAGGTGTGACAAGTCACCCAAAATCATCAAAAAACTAAATTTTTGATTGTTTTTATGCATACTACCAGTGTTAGCAGACCTTTAGTTGATGAAATATCCGAAAATTACTATAATTTTTGATATAGTGGTCGTATGAGCCGAAGAGAAGCGCAATTGTCACATTATATTTGCACTAAGAGAAAAATTTGCTTTAGAATGTATAGAGAAAAACTCGTTTTTCAAAAAAGGTTTTTCTTGTTTTGAATACGCAAAAAGTTATATTTATGAAAATGCTAATTTTACAATACTACAAATTTAATTTTGTATATTATCTAAGTACCTAATAAGAATGAAGTACATAAATTTAGCATTACACACTGTTGCAATTGGCGCTTGAGCTGTTTTAGATTAGAATAAGTCGCATATTGAATTTAATAGACATGGTAACTCAAAATCAACCTATGATTACAAAGATTTTGTAGAGGCCTTCGTCCCCACGACATCTGACTTTGCGCACGACACGCTCCAATGGGTTTGAAATACCTTTGCACATATCAAGAAACCGTTTTTTATTGCCTCCATGGCCTCAAAACTTTTTAAATACAGGAACATTAGGTATGGAGGGCATTTCATTCTTTTTCAAAAATTCGAAATTTTCAAAGAAAACTTGTTAATATTTTCAACAACCTCTCTCACAGCAATAGCTTTAATAGAAATTTTCAGCATTTCATTAAAGTATGTTCCCCAATGCAACTACCCATGCCCCAAGATTTTCAAATTTGGTAATGGGCTTGGAGAAAATTCTTTGTAAATGTGAAAAAACGGTTTGTCCTTTAATATGGACGCCAGACTGTTTAAGGTTAAAGAAAATTGTCAAAGCTGTGATTTTAAGGATTTGGTAAATGTCTACGTGCTTTATACTGGACCCATTGAAATAAAAATAGCTTTTTTCTAAACATTTTTCTTAGAGCTCATATTAATTTAACTATTGCGCTTCTTTTAAGCGCAAAATGAAGTCCATATAATCAATCTATCAAATGTTCTCGTGATTTGAGTTATTTCAACGTTGTAATGGTATGCATAGAAACCATTAAAAATGTAAATTTAGTGGCTTTGTCACCTTTCTAATCTTACAATTTAGTGAATTTCCAACAAGAATTTGATTCACTCCTCTTTAATAGTTTAATAGCCAACAAAAAATATAATTTGAATTCTCAATGAAATAGCAAACAAAATTATTACTTTAGCAATGAAATAGGTGCTTTTCGAGCTTTTCTGTTAGGAAAATTCATGATGAGTTGATCATAGTCTATCATACGCAACAGCAAGTCTGAATCGTAACGCTACTACAATATGTTTAACTTTAGATAATTGCAAATCACATGTACGTGCATGCATTAATAACATTCAAAATTCTAGATAACCTTCCAGATATTTTTTGGGGTTAAATGTTATTTATTAGCGGACGCTAATGTACCCCGGGTACTACACTTTAAAAGCCGAAACATAAAGTAAAAAAATCCATCATAGAGGACAGATATTGAAAATAATGAATTTCTGCAAAATTCCAAACCCTAATGCCAAATCTAATTATTTTGAATATACATAGAATTTCAATTGTGGAGAGCCAATGAAAAGCCAAACTTTATATTTTTCAAAAATCGTCTTAAGAAACACAGACAAACAGGATAATAAGGTGAGGCTAATACAACTCTTTGTCGTATGTACTTTGTAGTAGTAACAAAGAAAATGTTTCCATTGTTAGTGGACATTTCCATGATTAGTTGAAGAACTACATCACTATATATAATCAATGCAGCCAGGATTGATTCTTAGAAAACAGTCTGATTAATTTGGGAAAAATTCGTATTCATTTTCATTTTTGCATTATTTTACAGTTCAATTAAGTGCATAGCGGTTATTAATATATTAAAGATGTTCATAATCATAGCTTATTTTAATAATATTTATCCCTAGATATTATGTTTGGATGAGGCAACTGCTAGCATTGATGTTCACACAGATAAATTAATTCAAGAGGCACTTCTTCAAACATTTCGAGATGAAATGGTGTTGGTGATTGCTCATAGAATTAGTTCTGTCATAAATTATGACCGTATTTTGGTAATGGATAATGGGCGTGTAGTTGAAAATGACAATCCCCAAACTTTATTGAAAAACGTTAACTCCCGCTTTTTCCAATTGCTTAGAAATTAAAACAATTTTAAATTTGTATTTGTGCAGATAATGTAATTTTAGTAATTGAAAGGTGTGCATTCTTATTGTATATATATATATATATATATATATATGCATATGCATGTATGTGTATATGCATATGCATATGCATATGTATTCCTGCAAAGAGTAACGAATAACATTCTATAGGAACTTCGAGTACGTTACATTATTAATGAAATTTATTGTGGATGGTATAAATGAGTGTCTGTACTTTGAATTTGAGCATAATAGCTTTCTAAACATTTGCCACTCAGTACCTTTTGATTTATACTAAGAAAGTTCTTCACAAAATGAGCCCTTACTTTGTATGTTTTACAGCAGATTAAATCTCCTTTTAAATTGGTCATTGATGTGCTAAAATATCTTTACATGTTTCAGTGACAGTAGCGCTGGAAGTGATTTGGCATTTGCCATGTCAATATATTCATTATAGTAGCTAAGCAACTTCAATTTTCAATTTAATATATTGAATAATACTTTATCTATATAATTTAAGCACCCAAAATATTTTCTTACTATATACGTTTGATTCCAGTAAATAATATTATAAAAAATTGACAAGTAAATGCAACAAAAATGTCCAATTTTCGAAACAAAATTAGTTAAATACTCCAGAGTATTCGAATTTTAAACGACTAATGCTAAATTTAGATGTTCAATTTTTAGAAACACTTTTCACAATAAACAATATCACTTAGACTTAAAAAATAGTTATGCAAATATAATATTTCAAAAATTTTCGGCGGAGGATCATTTCTGTCCACAACATGTCACTTTTCAAAGTAAAGATTCATTGCGAAAGTAACTGTGAGTTATAGAAAAGGATAATGGAGGGTTTGTGCTCAGTTGAAATCACTTATGATAGATTGAAGAAAAAACAACCAAACCTTGTGTATTCCTTTGTTCTTATATATTTCTAAGCACTTTTCTCAGAGTCCTCACCCCGAGCTCTTATGGATAGCTAGTTTGTTTGATGACATCAGTAGTAAATGTGACTCGTA
This sequence comes from Hofstenia miamia, assembly GCA_900660155.1. Classification (NCBI taxonomy): domain Eukaryota; kingdom Metazoa; phylum Xenacoelomorpha; order Acoela; family Hofsteniidae; genus Hofstenia; species Hofstenia miamia. The sequence goes on along the minus strand of CABFPE010000211.1, from coordinate 823,086 downwards.
ATTGTTGTAGTGATCTTCTCGATCAGAACATAGCTTCGTGAACATGACGCGATCATCAAGTACTTCTTCCACAAACAGCAAGAGTGCTTCGATGCACAATGATATATTTGATAACACGCTATCATGAAATGCTGCCTCTTTGTGAATGCGGCGGTAAAATAGACAAATTGAACAGTAATGAAAATGCGGAAGAGCATCATCATCATCAGATTCTTCTATAATGTTAAACTCTCATCTGGAAAGTCGGAAGCAGTCTCTAATAATAATTCTCTCCTGGTACAGTTCAGGCTAGAAATAACTGATATAGTATTAAGGCGTTTTGTTTTTGTTGGACATGCTCTACATAATCAGGGCATGTGACAGCGTTCAGGTCAGGTCCGGTCTGTAGCAATTAATCAAATAATCGATCTTTTTAAATAACACTCCGTTTCACACTTCATACTCAAATGAAATTAGATGCAAATTATTCAGCCAAATAAATTACTATTAATTTAGAGGAATTGTAAATAGTCGCCCTAATAATCACTATATACATATATATTTTTAAACAATTTTACTTAAATAGTAAACGGTTCGGTTCTGATATATTCGGTCCGCAAAAAATGGAGACCATTTCGAATCCTGGATCCTCCTTGGGGTCAGAAATGAACATCGGGTACCTAACTTCATTGAGCAGGTTCTGTCGGGTAATTGTCGGGTATGATAACCTGAAGAAAATGCAGTATTATTGTTAAGCTAATGACGACAACTGAAATTATTTTATGCGTCTTTTAGTCTCGCAGATATAAGTATGCACATCTGCATCATCAAGGACAGGGGAAATACATAATACGCTAATAGTCCTTCATGCCACTAATGACTTTTAAGATCCCATTCAAATGAGACTGTTTTTTTGGAGCAGGTTTTTACAATATATATTCTTTAATTAACCATATTATGTTTACTTCTATTAAAGTTAAATAGTATTATTTTTTTAATAAAATGATTTATTACCATAATAATGGCACTACAAATAAAATTAAAAAACGCAATTTAAATTATGGATACAAGTAGAAGAAAAACAAACGAAAAATTTAGAGCAATGATAGTTTTCATTAAATTTAAGTTTGAGATGATCAAAAGCATATTCAAACAGAATCCTCTTAAAAATCCAAGTATCATAAAATATATTAATGTTAGCTGTTCTTTGAAGAAAATTAACCAAACGAGATATACGATTAAAATAGAATAATTCTCTCTTTCGTTTACAAGTTTTTTTAACTTGAAATAACATTAGATCTTGAAAACGCATGTTCTTATAGTTTGGAGAATAAAGCGAAATAAATTTGAAAATATTTGTGTCATATTTGTTATTTACTAATTCATTCATAAATAACAAATCATTTACTTGGAGTTGTAGAGAAATCGGGAGAATTTTCAACTTTAAAAGACGATTTTTATAAGAAATGCCAGTGGTAATCCATTTTGTACACATTGATTGAAAACGATCGAGTTTAAGCACATCTGTTAAATTCGCATACCATGTGGGTGAAGCGTATATTAAAATAGAAAGAACCATTGATTTATGTAACATTAATTTACAATTTGTTGAGGTGAAGAAATCTTCCGATAAAAGAGAATACTTTACAAGATTTTGAGATTTTTTTATCAATATGGTGAGACCATGACAATTTAGATGTAATATAGACACCAAGATCACGAACCTCAATTGTTGGATAAAACGTTTTTCCACTGAACAATAAAGGAGGACATTTATCTATCATAAATGGTATTAGAATAGATTTTTCTAAATTAAGAGACATGTTGTTATTCAAAGCCCAGTCTTTGATAAATCATTTCCAAACGGTGGATAAATCATCGAGCTAAATAATTTAAAGTCATTAGCAAATAAATATGGAAAGGAACTCTGGTCCAAAGCAAGAGCCTTGAGGAATTCGACTCGGCACCGGTATTGCATTTGATTTAACATCACCTATGTTGACACATTGAGATCTTTGTGATAAATATGATGTAATTAATGCTAATAAATGGATAGAAATACCAAATATATATTGTTAAGTTTATAAATTAATATTGAATGTGATACTTTATTAAAGGCTTTGCTAAAGTCAAGGTAAAAGGAAAGCAAAGGACAGTTTATGTCATGATAATGATAGTTGATCGTTTCTGTATAAATCCATATTGAAGTATTGATAGTAAAGGGCGCACTGCAGTAAAAGTTACTTAAAAATTAATTTCTCAAAAAGCAACGAAAGTTTTGGTAAAATAGAGATTGGTCTATAATTACACACGTTATTTCTATTGCCTGATTTAAACAAAGGAATAATTTTTGCGGTTTTCCAGATCATTGGAAATAATACGAGCTTCCATAAAGATTTGAAAAGTTGAAAAACATGAAAAGATATTTCTTTAGCATACTCCCTCAAAAATGAGCTAGGTAAGCAATCTAAACCACATCCTGATGAAGTGCAGCTATTAAAGGGCATAAAATGTCGTCTTCCATAAAAGACGCATCTTCACATTGCATAACTTGAACATCATTGAATGGAGTTCGATCAGATGCGCTTAAAGTCTAAAAATTTATTTTTTAGCAACAGTGAGGAATTCATTGTTTTGTGGACAGGAAGATGTGTGTGCTCTTGTCCGCCATTCTCATTTTGAAAAACAACTGTGACCCGTGCCCGCCTGTTCTACACTGCCCGAAATTCGCCTTTCCATTAAATATAGATGAGTGATCTAAATTGAGAGTCTAATTTTTACCAGAAGCATTAGAAAACCGACTAGACGTTGAAAAATTATATTAGACTAATACTGGCCAGGGATCGTTAGATTTTAATCGCGATTAATCGAATGGAAAAAAATTTTGTCGATAGATTAATCGTAATCGCTGTTCCCAGGCGATTAATAATCGCGATTATTCGTCGATTAATCTACTTCTGATTAAAAATATTCAAAATACAATATATCAATTGAAAGATATTCAAAATAGAAAATATCAACTATTATTGTTATATGATATATATATTTCCTGAAGTCATTTTACTCCACATGTGCTTTTTAGGGTAAAGAAATATTTGGATCTCTAAGTTGAGGGGTAATAAACGATTTTGGTAGTCAGATTCACGAAGTTATATCCGAATTAAAGGGTAGACGTGATGCCCAGCTCGAGCAATTATCAGATTCACTCTTTGAGCAAATTTGGGTGTGAATGTTAGAACATTGAGAGTAGTACATCGTCAAACATACCGTCAGAATACTCCTGCAGAAACACCAAATGAGTTCTGCAAACGCACCATTCTAATTCCTTATTTGGATTATTTTATCTCAGACCTGGAGCTAATGTTTCTCTAAAGCTAAATGTCTCTAAAGCTTCGGTCGACAACATAATTGCAGGGTTGAAAGTTGTCACTGCATTGTACAAGAATGATCTTCCTCTACCAGGATTGCTAAATGAAGAGATTATCCGCTGGAAGAACCTTTGTAACAAGATGGAAGCTCCGAAACCGAGAACACTGCAAGCTTCAATATTGAAATGCGATAAGCAGGCTCTTCCGAATGTACACACACTCTTACGCATCGGGTGCACTCTTCCAGTGACATCGTGTGAATGTGAGCGCTGTGCATCTGCACTTCGCCGTCTATCAAATTACATGAGAGCAAATATGAGTGACGATAGATTGGGCGCTCTTATGTACATAGTGATATGGTCGGATCATTGGATAAAAAGAAAATCACTCAACTTTTTATCAAACTTCATCCAAGACTAATGGAGCGGCTTTCTTTGATCATCTGACTTTTCTCAGCACTTTTTTATTGTAATAAAAATTTAAAAGCAATGGTCAATTTATCAGTTTTGTTTTGAGGCTACCTTTTTTAAATATTTTTTTATTTTTAAGTAAAGCTTTCACAAAAGTGCTCCCCCTCGAAAAATTTCTGGCTACGGGCCTGAGATAGAGCATAACCAGCTTTGCTGAACAGTCTCTCAACCTGATTAGAAGTTGGCGTGATAAAATCGAGAATTCTTATATATAGAATTGGGCGACATCCAACGCTTCCTAAGTATGTTAGATACCTAATCATCACGCTCTTCTTCTATGTCCGTTGTTAAGGTTTTCTTTTGTAAAACATATGACACAAGAATAGTGGCCATGGATAAGATCAAACCGAAAATGACAACACGTAACTGAATGCATAAGCATCAACTTAATTGGAATAATCTAAATTAATCTTGCACGCTGTTTACGATTAATCTAATCTACTTGACCAGCACGTTAGATTAATACATCCGATTAATCTCTATTAATCGCGTTGACGATTAATCCTGTTGGATCCCTGATACCGGCAAGGTATCTTATATTTGTAATCAAAACACAAATACATCTAAAAGAAAAATTTAACTCTTGAACAGCCGAAATTTCGATATCCTTATAACTCCTGTATGAGTCAATTAAGACCCCTATCTTAAAAAGTAGAAATATCAATGCAATTTGATAACTAACCCAATTCACTTGGAATTCCGATTATCATTACAAAATTTGCAAATTTTCGTTACTATTTTACAAGTTTCTTATTCTTGAGAATTTTGATACAAACTAGACAAGTCAACTCTTGTCGGCAGAATTTTCAATACATGCTGTTTTTCAGCAGCTTAATGAGAACTATTATTATTTGATTACTATCAACTTGCTTCATGCTTGATCTTACGGAGTGGTTTTGGGTTAGGTTAACAATTGATGATGAATTCTATAAATTAGCTTCATTTTTTTATTCTTATTGCCTTCTACCCGGTATTAAATGTATTACATTTGAACATAACTATGACTATGATTTTTGCCAATTTCCATCAAAAGCAAGCATGTACTTTTGTTATGCAAATTCTCTTTTTCATTGTTTATATTTTCTACTGCAGAAATTCGGTAAAATTTAGTACATCATTAAATGTTGGTAGTTTTGTGTGATTAATTATAGATTGAGTATAGAAAAATGTCTGAGAGAACCACTTAATAATATAAAGTCATCAGGAAACTTAAAACACTCACTTTCTTATGTTGCTTCACATTAATTTTGCCAGGCTATTAACAGGGGCGCACCCAGCTTTTTCGATGAGGAGGGGAACTATTATATATATATATATATATATATATATATATATATTTTTAACCTAACTAACGGAACAAGCAAAATGAATGTTTATATTATCAATTACTAACAATGAATTATTTTTCCCTACACCTCACCAATGTAACCATTATTAGGCTGACTAACACTCTTATTGTTCCTTAGTGAAGAGCAATGGGTGAGTCGAGTTTTGGAATACAGGCTGATGCACTGTTAACTGTTCCTAATTTCAATAGGAAACATTTCTTTCGTTTTGTAGTAAGGTGATCTCTAGATATTTCTTACCGTCTTATACTTTCATAACTCTAATCAGAAAATTTTGGCCAATCCCTGCCCAGTCTGAATCCGCAACAACCCACTTAATTCCACTTCTGCATATTTTCATGAGATTTTTTAGGAGGTTGTCTACAATATTGCGGCCTGCTAGATCAAAGTAAGGTATCTTAGAATAGAAATTATGAATGAAATCTGGACATTGAATTGAAAATATCCATTTCAGTTCTTCAATATACAATTTCAAAATGCTAAAAAAATTATATAGCATTCACTAAAACTGTGGTCTATTTGTTCAATTTCAACCTATCTTTTCCAAATGTTTAGTCCAAATTTCATTCAAAATGGCTATAGTTCTCATTCCTAGTTTCACTTAATTAGCGCAGTAATTTGCTCCTCGTCATAAATTACAGACACACAGGAGAATGCAATTCTTAATTGGAACCCTACAAATAGATTTTTTTATTTAGTAAATTAATCAATATTTGTGTTTCAGACAATAGATTATTTCCAATTTTCGGCAATAATTAGAATAAAAATATTAGATCAAAAATAATAGTAAGTTAACTAGTTTGGTATCAATAAAAATCAATATATAACACAAAAAAATTTCAAACATCTGTTAGCACTACAAAGAAATTATTCTAGAAAATTAAAAGTTAGATATTGCTAATGGAAAATTTGGTTCTGCCATAGATACCGTATGTAAATGCTGTGATCATAGTTTAATTTCTTTAGGTTTGACATGACAAGATGAGGTGTTCGACAGAATGTCACAATGGTGTGAAATAAGGTTAATGTTAAGCCTTCAATATACATAAAACATTGAATTGGGTGGTAGAAGCATGATATATTTTTGGTCATCAAATTGAGCAGAACACTCAACAACCAATACTATATAGCTTTACTAGACAGGATAATAATGCTTCTGGAATCAGAAATTGATTACATATTTTAGGAAGATTTAAGTGAATCATAAATAATTGGCAATCGATTTGTAAAGTATTCAATAGGTTAATTAATTTCCAATTATTGCATTAATTGCAACATCAATTTAATATTGTCTACCCCTGCAGACATGGAATAGAGCCAATACATATTATATACTATGGTTATTATAGGTAGTGCAGTGAGCAGGGTTTTACACCAGGGGAATATCTCCGCCATAATTAACAAAAAGTGGTCCGAAGCCCCTCAAATTCCTTAGAAATATTGATGAATTCAACGCTAAGACATGCATTGCACCACCTTAATTTATAATTTTTTAATATCTTTTACCGAAATTTTTTTATTTAACCAGTCAAAGGCAATTTTGAAAATCTGACTGAGAAACATTCCACACCTTGCATACGCCACTTGTTACAGGCAAATATTTCATGAGGAATGCAAGCAGCTCTGCTTCTCTTTAAGGGGGGACTTTCCCCCAGTTCCCCCCTCCCACTCTGGGTGCGCCTCTGGCTATTAATACCACTATCATTACTGCAAAACGTTTTGTCTCTGACTGTTAATTAAGACACAACAGCTCTTTTCTTTCAAAAAATATCAAGTAGCATTTTCAATAAAAATGGAAATAAGCATATAAAAACACACTTTAATCTAAGATAATCTTTCGAAGATTTTTCTATAATTTGAATGTTAGGTATTTGAAAATATACGTAGTTGCGTTTATCAAATGTCATTGCTGTACTTTCGCCAGCACAGAAAGCACTTTTGCCACTAGAAAAAATTGCACAGTCTCTTACTTTTTCCTGAACATTAATTCTATGTATCCCCCACTTCCCCATAAATTTTAAGGTTATCGTGCTAAGAAACACGAATTAAATAATTTAATTTGTTCTATTTCAAAAACAGCGGTAATATAACAGTTTTTAGTGTCTCCTACAGTAATATCATTTACAGAAAATTTACGACTCTATCTTTTATGGAAAGGACTCCCTAAGGACCTTTAAGCAGTCATAAACAATAATTACTAGGAAATTTAAATTTTATATTACAAAGTTATCAAAAATTTACAAAATTACATTAAATATATCAAGAATTATGTGTAAAAATACAAAATCCAATTGCTTAAGTAATGACTGTCATATTATTAAAATTTGTGAAATTAACATACCAAAAAATTTACAAAATAATTCAGCTGTCACAATTTGCATGTACACTACAATGACGTTTTAAATTACTCTTTTCAAAATCATTTAATCGTTTTATTGCTTGATAGAATTTGAGTTGAATTTCGTCCCTTGAAACATTATTCCCAACTGCTGAATGTTTTTGGGTCATAAAGTTAGGTTCTCCATCATAAACTGTTGCAGAATGCATGTAAGAGAGCTTGCTAATAAATTTTAAAGCCAACAAGGACTAACATTCTAATGCTTCCTCAGCCAGAAAAACAAATGTAATACTTGTTTCTTTATAGGCTTCGTAGTGCTTAGCAAATTTTCAATTTCTGCAACTTCCAAGGTGTTGCTGGAAATAGTTCCAGCATGTGTAATGTTGATGATTGCAGGGAACTAATAACACTACGTAGTATTCTGTCGCCATGGCCGCGGTCAACAGCCGGTTGCGGCTAAAGATTTTGTTTTACTGCCAAAATCCTGGCTAAGATTCATTTCTGAACATTGTGATGAACAATTTATTTCCATGATTTTTATTTGTACTTTTGTTAATAAAACTTAGTCACTCTGAACATTTTCTTTAATCATTCGAAATATGAGCATGTTATAATCGTTCCATTGAAAATTACAGTATTTCACTTTGTAGTAGTAAAATGTGCCGATTGCGACAAATACATCACGTTTAGGGGCCAACGGCCGGCTAATGTCAAAATTTATTTTGCACCGCCGGCTACTGCCAAGAAAATTGTCTTGAACGCAGAACACTACAGCTGCGTTGAGAGCAGCTGCGCGACCGTTAGACCTAATTGGTAAGAATATATCACCTGGTGAGCCGAGGCTAAGGAACAGGAGAGGCTGAGAGGGCTTTAGCCCACCCCTTACATTATTGTCTAAGGGAGGCGGGGCTCAAGGGGGCAAATATTTCAGCATCAAATTTTCTAAATTTACAATTTAATCTTCGTATAGAAAAATATAGTCTGCTTATATTGCTTCCTCAAATAAATTATTTCAATTATGAAAATATGACGCAAACTCCACTGCAGGTATTAATTTAGACTTGAGTGCCCCGCCATTAGCTTTTAGGGCTATGCTGCATGTTAACTCAACAAAATATCATATTAGTCTAATAATGAGGTCGCCACAGTGGTTCTACATTGACCAAGTTTACAATAGTATTCTGTATTTCAATTGAATTATTACATGTTGAAAATACGACAATTATTCGTCAATGCTGTAGCTATGAATAGTTTTGAGTGTTCCCATGTGGAAACACTGATAATTTAAATGAAAAATATATTTTGAGCGAAAAATCATAAACTTGAATATATAAAATACATATTATTGTATAATAAAAAATCAATCTTTGAAGAACTCGCATCTGATGTCCCAATAATAGTCTAGGAGGACCTGTTCATCCTTTCCAGTACTAATATTTTTTCTTAGCTCCTGCTGGTGAGTCCTGTTACATGTAAAGTTACCATATTCTAAAATCGGTGACAATGCAGCATCACAGCACAATTAAAAGTTGTATCATGAATACGATCACGCCGGGCAATTCTCTCCACATTTCCAGTATATCCTAATGAATGGTTCCAAATATATCTAACATAACTTTGCATTGGCATGGCATTTCTTAATTGGTCAATGAAATACCAAGACGATATGCCATTGCAATGTGGAATTCCGCAGGTGCAAATGTTAAACAATTGGAATGGTTGAAAGCCAATCACGACTATGCGATAAAGAGCAGCTAAGCAACCTAAGTTTGTCTCGATTAATTTTTGTCTCAACCTGCATTCTGTGCCATAGCTGAGTATCATACCTTTCCGTAATTCACCTTTGTGATTGGTTGTTAAATCATATGGAATGTCACTTGATAAAAGTATGGTTGAATGCCAATCACGACTATGCGATAAAGAGCAGCTAAGCAACCTAAGTTTGTCTCGATTAATTTTTGTCTCAACCTGCATTCTGTGCCATAGCTGAGTATCATACCTTTCCGTAATTCACCTTTGTGATTGGTTGTTAAATCATATGGAATGTCACTTGATAAAAGTATGTTTGAATGCCAAGCCTCGAAGCGCACTGTGCACAGGCATGGAAACGGCTAAACATTTTTGGTCCCTACCCGAACGAAGGTGTAAACCTGACCCATATTCCTAAATTGCTAATTTAAAAAGTATTTGATATGCCTAGAACCAATTCAAAAACTAAAACTAACAAAAAGAATTTAGTACAGTGGTAGAATATAATATAACATTGAATATTATTGAATGAGCCGACACATCTCGATTTAAAGAAAATTGTCTTCCACCCGACGGAACCCAGACCCGACAAAACGACCCAACTCAACCGGTTTCCATTCCTTACTGTATTGCGATATCACTCAATAGTCGTCACATTTTGAAATACGTGCCCTTGATTTCTGCAATCTATGAGACCAAAATCAACAACTGGTGCATTCTGATACCGAGACCACAAAGACGAATAGACAATACAGCCTGAATAGATTGAAATTGAGAAATTCCAGATTTTAAATGTAAGTATTTATCGAATTTTCAAATATTTATAGACCTTTATCAATACTTATGGGATTACATGTAAACAATCTTTGGCTAACAAGCAGAGCTTCGAAGCTAATGGAGTTCCATCTAAATCATTCAATTTACAACACAATTTTTGAGGTTGATTGCATTGTTCAAACAGCTAAGAAAAAGTATTCAGAAATGAGTTAATTAATTTAATTGAAATGAATTAATTTCCTGTTTATTCCTGGATTTTATGGGTGAAGAACTCTAAGTATTTATTGTTTTTGTGTATAGTATTGAATTTATTTGTTGTGGTACTTAGTTTGTAGATTTTTAGAAACCTCTTTCTAATTTAGTTAAAAGTCTGTTTTAGAGAGTTATCCCTTGTTTGTGCCTGAAAGCAGCATAAGTTTAAAACTCTACAAGTATTACTACGTAATTAACTTTGCACTAAAATCATGACTACACTTTCAATCTTCATGAATACCTAAATTTGACCAGCTAAATTTTTTCGATTTAGAGTCACATCGAAGGCGTCTAAAGCAAAACATATATACATTTAGAAACAATTGTGTTGTAGGTGTGATAATAACACTGACACATTGTGTAAACTTACACCTGTAGTACATATTTTAGTAGTATTAGCTCACACTTTGTGACAAAATATTGACTATTCTCCAACAAATGAAACTGTTTCTTTATAAATTGCATGCAAAATGATTTACACCAGTTACATATTTCGCAATCTCTGAGTCTATTGAATTGTAAGTGGATTTTTTAGTTTAAACTGCAAGAAGAATTTCTAAATCACTAAAATTTATTAAGCGATTCCTAGCTTTGAAAATTCTTAAAATTGTTTTTATTATTCAATTTTCAAACAGCTCTTACCAATTCAGAGTTAAATAAGAGTATATATAGCTGAAAATTCATCCACATGATAATTTATGTTTATATGGTTGCCTAAATTAATCATATACACGTATTACTTAAATCATTGGGAAGACCTGACCTTCAAAACACCCCTCAATGTTAAATTGATGGTAGCCTTGAGATTCCCGTATATTCTGCACATATCATGGCTAGCATTTTAAGTCCCAACCAAAGCCTACTCACTTTCAGTAATGTTAGTGAATTTTGAATAAATGTATGCTACGACAACAGATTGTTGAAATATTATCTCTCTAAGCATGCGCTACGAAACGTTTTTAAATGTGCTAATACACTTTTTGTAGTATTAAAGAAGTGTGCAACCAAAGATCTCTTCTATTTTTTCTCGATGTCATTTTCTAACACAAGGAGCTCCTTTATCTAACAGTATCAAAATTTCAATAATCGTTCAATTGATTGCAAATGTAATGTCCTTATACTTTGCTTATTTAAGTTTATTTAAACGTTTTCTATAAAACGATGTGTGCGTTCAAATTCTCAATTTAGATCAGAAAATTATAATTGTTATATATTTTTTCATTTTTTGATGTATTTTCTTTTTCTTTCAATTTTTGTTCTTCAATTCTGATATTTGGTAATATGATCCTCATTGATTTATTCAAACGCCTTCCCTTTTAAATTAAATAGTATATTTCTAAAGAACTACTTTTTCGTCTTCTCTACCATTGTATGATCAGTAATCATGTCAAAGTGAAGTTTTAGATGCTAGTGATTACAAATAATTCTCAATCACCTCAAATCTTCAGGTGAAGTCTAAAACAATCCTAAATTTACCCTAATATAAAAATCCGTTCTCACAATTATTGTTAAGAAGCGTGAGGAAAAATATATAAATGTAATTCAGCTTAATTTTCATCAATAGGTCAATTCCAAAAAAAAATGTTTTTTGCCAATCTTCAAAAAATTCAATTTTTACAGAGAAAACATTTCAAATCACTACAAGATTGCCAAATAATAAGATTGTCGACTTTTCTCGTATAAATTCAGATATTCTTAGCATTATCTTTTTGATAAAAATTTTATAGAGTTCATCACCTTAGCATATGGTTTTTCCACCATAATGAAGTAAGAAATTTGATTTCGCAATTCAAATAGCTTAGTGTAAGCACTACACTTGTGAATAGATTGCTATTGAGTATTTTGATTATTTTCTGAATTTTTTAATTTATTTTCTTCATAATTAGTGCACATTACCCTTAGATTGTAGGTTTCGTTATATAGAAATTCTGCTTTTTTCCGGCGAAAATAAAATTTCAAAATATGATTTCAGTTTTGACGTTTTCCAAACAATATTAAATCGGATTTATCTGTGAAAGTATTCCTGTATTAATTTTTAAAATATATATTTAATAGTTTTTGTACAAAAATGAAATGTGGTACTTTACACAATGTAAAATAGTATATTATAATTAATCATAATATATTGGCAAATGTAGTAATTAGTAGAATATGTAATATACAATACAGTTTAACATTCCAATAAGGAAATACATCTTGCAAATTGTTCTAATGAAATCCATTCAATAATTAACTATAAGTATAAGACAAAATTGTGTGGGTCCATTGTGTTGAACTAACCCATATTAGTAATTGGTTAATGGAAAAATTGAAGCCAAAAATATTTGAAATCATTTTGAAGAGTATATTTACAAAAGTATTTACCAATGAGCCAAAAATTAAGTGCCTTATGTTACCCCAACTGTGGATTTTGTATTCAGTGGACATGCCATATTTCTTTATTGTATGTTAGGGAAAAATAACAAATGAACGTATATCTAGCAAGTAGGCATGCCACTTTAAGTCACAAAATAAATTATTAAAAATATTTTTATTAACTGCACACAATTTAGGATGAACTCATGAACTAAGTATGAACATTTTCCAAAACGAAATAACTGCTCACATTAAGGACATATTTTCAAGTTTGTCCGATCTCAGGGACACACTTTGCGATGTTACTTTGGTTGCAGAAAACGTAGAGTTTACCGCACATCGAATTATTTTGGCCTGCACATGCGAATATTTTCAGCATATGTTTACGTCAGGAATGTCTGAATGTCGTTCTGATGAGGTAATAGTTTTCTTACTGGTGAATAGGTTCAACGTTTTATAAGAAGGGATGTTTCTATTGACTTATTATGCCAATTTTTCAAACATATCCTTACTCACTTCATATGATATTCATTCGGTTTTTCCATATATACATCACTATTTGATCAGTATTCTTGCCCTATAAATTTTTATTTGAATAAAGTGTATTACAAGCTTACAGCAGTTTCCAAGTACACTCTAGGATTGAACAATTTGGAGAATTTTCAACAGATTTAACATCTTCGAGACAGAGTTGGAATTGGGGCGATATTTTCTGCAAAAATCCCGGCCCAATGCAGCTTAGGCCCAAGTCCAGTCCTACCCATTTCAAAGTACCAATTATTAGGCACAAGCCCGGCCCAAATTATTTTTCTTTTACGCCGCTGCTAGTGTCTTTTGCCTCATAGAGGCCCATAGGCACTACACTGTGAATTTGATTGGACAATCTTCATAATTAACCGTATATGTGCATGGGTGCATATCCACTTTAGTCCGTCAACAATGCTAATTCAATTCTGTTCAAATTCAAATTGCATTGTTAACCTTAATACAGGGCCGTAGGCCTGGAGCAGACGTGAGTCATTCCAACCCAATTCCAAATCTGCTTCCAGCATAGAGGTATAAATCATTATTACTCATTAAGAGTGTACATATATTTATAGAATTCGTTAACGATTGTTAATTAATTGAAAACTAATTGCAACTTCTGTGAGATTTCGTATTTAACTTAATAATTGTATAGTAAGTAATTCAACATGAATCTATTCAATTAACCTTAAGGCTTGACTTTGAAAATTTTGTGTTGCCCCACCTACACTAAGAAACATGTCAAGCGTCAACGTTTAAGTACTATTAAGTCGAACGTTTAGGTCAAGCGCTTGTTGTTGCCAAATATAATATTAAGGTTTAATTTACTCAGTTCTAATAATGAAAAATTAAACACTTCTTGTTTCGAAAATCTAGATGAAATGTGTCACAGCACATATTACTTTAATATATTTGATTCGAAAAGAATGTTTCAAAAATCATCATTTTCAAAAACAGGATAATATTTGCTACCTTCAGAAGTTTCTCAAGCTTACCCTGACTGTGCATCCTAAAATGCTATTCTAAGCAAATGTATGCACTTTCAAGAAATTCATATTTGTTTACAGACTATCCAACATGGCAAACAGCGAATGGAAATTTAAATCAAATGAATGCGACCATAATTAAAGTTTGCCCCATTCTCAAATTGTCAAAATCAATATAAAGTAGTACTTATACAGTCAAAATTTTAAGATTTGACATACTATGACATTGTCTGTGGCTTCAAATAACACATAAACGCAAATGTTTAGATACAACTAGATTGTCTTAGTTCAAAGGGTCTCTCTGGGCTGTTGGAATTCATTTACACTGCCACTATTCAATTGGATGTGGACAATTTGGAAGATGTGCTAATGACTGCCAATTACCTCCAAATGATTCCCCTTCTGAAAATATGCATTAAATTTGCAATAGAAAAGGTTTCATTTCTAAATATAACAAATTTAGAAAGGCATTAATACCAAGCTTAAGCGATTTCTTTTCACTTTGGTAGAAAATTGAAGTAAATTTTTAGGTTTAAGAGGAACAATAAATCCATAATCTATATAACAGAAATTGGAAATTGATCTTTTAACCATTAAGTCATTTGACATCCTTGCTATAGAAATGTAAACTGTACATTAATATCTAATAAATGCTGATTTATGTAGATTTCAAAGACTACTTGCTTCTTTCTCTACGATCTGGGCATAAAGTTGCAGGTAGAAGAACTTAAGGTCGCAGCAGAAAAGTATATCCTCAATAATTTTCTAAGCATTCCTGAATCAGTAATTTGCCGAATCGGTCCACAGAAATTGGCAAGATTTCTTGTATCTGACAAACTTCAGGTATTTCTTTCTACCAGCAAATCTATTAGATTTTACAAAATAGCACTGTTTCAGAAACAACCAAAGAGTTACTTGATTTAAATATAAAACGTTTCAATTATATTATAGTCACCGTCAGTTTAAAATTTTTGCGATAGCAAAAGGTCACAATATACTACACTTTGAAGGATAATGATTTTGAATACAATAAAATATATTAAATTAAAGTTAAGAGCGCTATTTATGTTATGTTAATTATTTCGAAATGATTCAATCTGCCAAATCCATAAAGCTAAATTAATTTAATGCAATTAGTTCAATCCACAAGCAAAATCTTATTCTAAATTTCTAAATATAGACCAAATATCAATTAATTGCTATATTTAATGCAATACTCACAATCACTTAACACTTAAATATATGTAAACGATTTTATTTAGTGGTTTAATTTGAGCGTAATGTCCCTTCTGAAACAAAGTATGTAATGTTAAACATTTGCGTCCTCCCCGCCCGACGTTCTCCCAAAATTTTAAAAATAAAATAACGGGACGCCGACACCTGAACCCCCGTGAATACAGACCTAAAGTAAGACCAACATCTAAAATTGGTACGAGTTCAATACATATATATATATNAAAGTAAATATGAACTTATATAGCAAACATAAATTAACAAGACAAAAAAAGGATGAAGTTATTTGCTGAACACTTCGTAGCATAAAAATACAGGGTGTCCCAAAAAAAGATTTTATTTTATTTGGCTACTGTTTTGTATGTAGATGATGGATCGAGCTGTCCTTCTAGGTACAAATAGTCTATGCTTTAGGATTTTTTTTGCCACCAACCCCATCTTTCAATTACGTTCGACAAGCGAGATATTGATCTTAATTGTCATTTATTATTAATGATTTTATTATTAGCGGCAAAATGATTTAATTATCATTTATCTGTAGCGCCACAAACGGAACGATTTGAAGCCAGTTCATGCAGTTGTGAAATATCACTTGCCGCAATTCTTCTAACAATGAGCATCGAAGAATGGGTTAGGGTTGCAATTTGGTACGATGAAACCAAAATTCCGGTTGAGGTTCAGCGACGGTTTCATGCTCGATTCGGGAGAAACAAAGAAGCCCCGTCACGTAGCAGCATCCTTCGATGGCACGAGAATTTGTTCACGTATGGGAATGTGATGCATCGAAGGAGTGGATCTGGTCGTCCGCGCTCATCTGGATCGTCTGAATCACAGGCAACTGTCGAAGCGGCGTTTCAGCAGAGTCCCGAGCGACTCAGCGTTCGGCGTGCAGAGATGGAGCCGATAATTCTGTTGTTTTTTCAATAAATTAATGTTAAATTTCTGCTCAATTTTCATTACTTTAATAACGTAATTGAAAGATGGGGTTGGTGGCAAAAAAAATCCTAAAACGTAGACTACTAGTACCTAGAAGGACAGCTCGATCCATCATCTACATGCAAAACGGGAGCCAAATAAAATCTTTTTTTGGGACACCCTGTACTTGGAAATTTAGTCGCATTTTGAAAAATCAATTATCATGCATTTCTAACTCATTTTGAGATTTAATTCTATTCAATAGCACCAACAAGAACTTTTTCATCTCTTGTTATCAATAGGCATAAATATATTGCATTAAGCATTAGCTTTATAGAGTTAAAATTAAATTTTATTTTGCTATTACTAATGTTTTCAATATGTATTGGCATCACGTTTATTATTAAACTTCTATTAGTAGTATCTTCTACGCAGTAAGAATTCAAAATATTTGATGATTTTTTCTTAGAACAAATATGGGGCGATACGATTTTTCGTTTATATTTAAATGCATCAAAAAAAATTTACAATAACTGTTTGCTGGGTGAGCGATCGACAACCTTTAAATTTTTTTTTGGTGCACCAATACAAATACCTAATCCCAGAACACAAAGCATTGCATTCATTACAGCAAAACTGCTATGAAAAATCTCAATTATTGAATAGTGAAAAATGCAACTCAAATTATGGCATATCACATTGTCAAGCAATAAAATATGAATACAAAACTAGGCTGCTTGTTCGAAAGACTACAATATAAAATTGAAGATAATACTTCAACAAATGAAGGCCATTGGCTCTCTCATAAATATGGAGCCTTTTGACAAACATTCAACAAATTTGCGAATGCCATTTTGAAATTTTTTTAACAAACCTACGAAACGAACATTTAGAACGTTTTTGACTAAGCATCAAAGACAATTTCAGAGAAAGTAAAAATATGATTTCATCAATATATGAATATCCTAGTAAATATGGTTATGGGCAACAAACAGAATAGCATAAGAACATGAAAGTCATACGTACAGTGTATGTGAATTAGTCCAATTTGATTAGAGTGTGGACATATTTCTTTCTATTATTTTTAAGATTTTAGCATGAGATTGTAATTTTGACATTTTTTGTTAAAAGTCAATTTTAGCATTTTTTGAATTCATACTAAGGTTATAACATTTAAAACTTTACATTGATATATATATATATATATATATATATATATATATATATATGGTAGGGCCCTTGCCCGGCTCGTAGCCCGTACCCATAAAAGTAGGCCCGTTGGCTTGTCCGCGCCTGAAGAAACATACTTACACTATTATAGCCATAAATGAAGTTTACATCAATAAAAATAAGTTTCTTGTTGAAATCCCTGAGAAGTTTAATTTTACAACTATAAAATGATAATTAAGTTCCATTTTGAGCAAATTAATCAATAAGTTTTGTCAATCATTGAGAATGTCGGCTTCAAACATCGTAACCATAACTAGGGCTAGGATTTATATCCTTAAGGCATAAAGCAGATTTTTACTCATATTTGGACACAGTTTTCCTTAAGGTATGTTTCCATGATGGCCGTATATTCAATCGTATTTTCCACGCGAATGTCATTTATGCCAAATATTTCGCTGGGTTTTATCTGTTCCTGCAACACCTCTAAACTGAAGACTCACAAATATTGGAAATTTTAAAACTTATTTATTTGCTGGACAACAACTTAATATAGGAATTGTGTTACACTAATGTATCTTTCAACTTCGTCCTGAAGTTATAATGCAACTGCGAGAGAGGTTATTTCTTTTCAGTCAGGCTGAGATACTCGATAATGTCATAGAACTAATACAGGGAGACCAGTACAAAGAAAAGCCCAATGTTTTATAGAAAATCTCGATATACGATGCATGAGAATATTTGCACAAGTTATAAAGAACAAAAATCCATGCAATTGATGTTAATCCTTTAAATATTCCTATATACAGAAATGTTCAGCTAGTTTAGGGGGGTCCAATTCAAGCACTTGACGCAACATTTATGTGTCTATTGGTATAAAAGCATTGTTTAATGACGCATATTTCCGGATATTTTTAAGCATATAAATCCGGCCTTGAACATAATTGACAACACACCAAATAGTATGAAAATAATTTAATTGAAACTACACTGCATTACTTGTATGACATTGTAAAATACGTAAATTACATTAATTCGTCTTCTAATGTTAACAACTTAAGCTTCTTATAATATAAAGAGCATAGCTAAGAACTATATCATTATTACTGCAATGTCAGAACACAGTGAATTTGAATTTATTAAAATTGATGAAGGCAATTGATTTTATGTGTAATATTTTATGTACTGTTTTGTAATTTCTACAGGATGTCCGTAAAGTCTGGACACAGAAAAATTAACTATTTTTCAATGTAGGGTTTAAAATTATTCATATTTTTGCATCCATGCTTCAAGAAAGATTTAAACTTATAGTTCTCATTGGCTTGTAACGCTTAATTTAAAAATTTAATGTACTTTATCCGGAAAGAAGTTCACTTATTTAGATAGTGGCGAAATTACGAAATTTTATTGTGTCCAGAGTTCATGGACACCCTGTACAATAAATCTACATGACGGTTAGAGTTAAACGAAATACATATACATAGATATGTAGAAAAGACGCAATGTACATCAAACAAATGATTTACTAATTGAGATCCTTAAATAACAACAACAAATATTCATGCAGAGCCGCATGCCCGGCCCGTGCCGGTACACTTTTGTCTGTACCCGTTACGGGTCCTACCCCATTATATATATATATATATATATATATATATATATATAAGTTTTTCTCGTTTTTGGAAGGAAATTTATCAAGATTTGTTAAGAGAATATAAAATTAATGATCCCACTCAGACTCACTTTGAATTGAAAAACAGTGGTTTTTTATTTGATGTTAACTGAAAATTGATAATCAAGCTATGCAAATGGGTATAGATCTTAGTTAGAGAGCCCAAAATCAACTTGATTCCAGTAAGTAGATCCAAGTCTCATTCAATTTACTCAATCTACCTGAAATTGTAAAAAAAAATCAAACTTTTTAGAGCTGCCGACACAAAATGGATAAAAGCGGGAATTACTATGTGCAAAGGCGGGAGTTTTGCGATAAGAGAGGGAAATTTGTGAAAACGGGAGAAACTACAAGAATCGGTTAAAAATCAAAGTGCAGCTTGCTACATGTATGAAATGCTAGATAGTAAGATATTACTTCTCGTAAATGTAAAAATACATGTAAGCCTAATTTTATATCACTTATCAACAAATACAAGTTCTATATGTGTTTGTTGTTGCTATCTTTCGTAAAAGCTGGATATTATATATTGAGAGACCTGGATAAATCTTAAAAAGCATAGAACTTCTACTCAATGCGGGGGTGTTGCATGTCTGTTTTGATTCAAATAAATGTTTAATCTGCAAATTCTGAACAATAATTTTGCTTTATACTTAGTACTCAAATTTCGACAATTAATTAAAATGAATGCTTATCACAAATATTTTAAATAGCAAGAAAAGTCAATTACTCATATTTGTTTAGCATTGTTTTTCCAAAAACCTCCTATTATGTTTACATAATATTTTATTTCCACGAGAATATTATTATTTTTAGATCTAAAAAATTATTCTCAAAGCTCAATGTGTTTTCTAAAATTTAGTTCATAAGAGGCCTAAACTTTGCGGTATAGATTGAAAGTGATTATTAATTTTATGCGTAGATGACTAACAAATAAATTTTAAGGTTTCATCAGAAAAATATCTAATTGATCGAATTGTTTTTTGGGTAGATTTTAATCCCATATCTCGTATGAAGTACATCACGCGTCTCCTGCAGTATGTTCGTTTTTGTCTACTTACAGTATCAGAATTGTCATCAGCACTAGCATGTCATGCAATACTTCGCACAAATGAAGAGTGCAAAGAAATGATACAGTCTGCTTTCAAATACCATTCTAATCCACAATTACAACCATCTCTACAATCGCAAATTACAAAATTAAGGTTATTCAAAATACTTATAATTTATACAGGTATGTTTGTTTCCCTCAAATCAATGTCAATCAATTCCTTCTTCGCTCTAAAGTATAAACTATTGGTATATATATATATATATATATATATATATAT
>CABFPE010000211.1:777941-802505 GCA_900660155.1 Hofstenia miamia | reverse complement strand
TATATATATACGGCATTACGTAAAACAAAAAATTACTATTTAGGGTCAATTTTACTGGTAATACACAGATTTTTTGAAATTTAGTTTTTAAAATTTTTTTCTAAAATATTAAGAACCTATAAATGTAAGCTTACATAAAATAGTTTCTCCACAAAAATGGTGATTGGCGCTAAATAGTAGAGGAAAAAATACATAGAACTCATTTTCAAAATTAAAATTTCGGCAGCATTTATAATACTTTGCATTTTATGAACTTAAACTGGGAGCAACGGATTTCAGAATATTACTCGTAATTTTTACAAATTTTTGTACCAAATAAAAGTTATGATATGTGATCACACGAAAAATGAAACTAGAACAGTTTATGCCACTTCTATGGAACAGATTTTGGAGTTAATCCAATGTGACAAAGTGGGCCAATAAAGTTCTGAAACCTCACGCAAACATTTACTGTTCCCAATAAATAATTATTTGAGTGTATGATGAAGGTTTAAGTTTAAGCCTTTTTAGTCGGGATATTTTTGTTTCAGGTCGAGTCCGGTCAATCGAATCGGGTCTCAAGTGGACTCGGATTTCGAATCTCAAGTTTAGCCTGGACACATAGGCCTATCCTATCCATATCATAATAATAATTACTATTTCCAAGTACGAAAAATTATATTCCAGCACTTACATTTGTAATTGCCTAAAATGTGTAATTGATAATATTTACTGTATATAGATATAGCATCAAGCAAGGGTGAAATATCAATCAATTCCAACATTTTGATGTTAGTAACAATCATTCGATAGACAATATGCCTAAGGCTCAATTAACCCCAATGACTTTGAAAAAACTTTTTTTTTAGAAATATTTTTCCATTCTAAAATTATATTATTTTTCAATTATTCAATATCACCTCAACAAAACTCAACCCGACTCGAAATATGTTAATGCTTAAATTTCTAGTGGAGTCAGGTCAGATCGAGTAATCGACTCGGGTTGATCCGACTTGAAATTTCGAATATTCACAGGGCCCTAGCTTAAGTTTTATTTTAAAAATTATTCATTTAGATCTACACGAAGAGTAATTGCCGCTCTAGTTCGAATGAGTAATCCTTCTTCTCCTGACAAGGTATCCAAATAGCTATCGTTTTACTTGGATATTAATAAAGTTTTTTAGTTAATATTTCTTGAAAATGAACATTGGCATTTGCTTTCAGAAGTTCCATTCCGATTTAAATTTATAGGTGACAACCACATCGAAACCGCTGAACAATTTGTCTACCTCATTTCTCATAGCATATTATTCCGGTAGAAATCGCATTAGATATTGTAAACAATTTTTAAACGAATGTGTCATCTTTTTTTGTCAAAAATAATAGTTTCAAAATTTTACGTTTTTTCAAAAATATGCATTACACTCACTTAAGTTCATATTCAAACAGATTTAAAAATTTGTAGCAAAGTGAGGAATCCATTTTAGTGCCTCTTAAGCAAAGGAAATTATTGCAGATTCATCACTTCTGATGGCCCTTGCTAACATATTTTATATTACTCTTATTCTATCTATTTTTTTCAGAAATAATACCAATAAATAATACCAATAAATCTAATTAAAGATCAGTATAATTTCCATTTTTAAATTTAAATACAGTTTCGCTTGTTTATTGTGAGAGTTAGTAACAAAATTGGTTCCGACCATCTGTCACATGTACTGAAAATTTTTAGGTGGTCCTCTATCAAATAATTTTGCACACAATTTCACTAAACAGAACTTTTGCATTTGGATTTAGACTTGTGTTTTTAATCTAATCTTAACATGGTTATCCCCCTTAATTACGAAGTAGTACAGCACACTTAGGTAGAGATAATATGAATTGTAAACAACATTTTAATGTTAAATATCATTCCAATTTGAATGAAAATGCCTATCATTTGTAATCTAAGCAAAGTATCAGGTTGGTGCAAAAGTAATGTCCAATTTTGTAACCGATGTTTAAAAATGATCATGTTGAGTGTATGGTGGGATGTTAAAAGAATTATTGGATAATAACCAAACAATAAATGCTACTGCTTACTGTGAGCAACTTCGTCGTTTGAAAACATGTTTGAGCCAAAAGCAAGCATCATTGGTTAACAAAAAGGGTGTCATCTTCCATCACACAACCAGACTAACCAAATCTCTCTTTGAAGAACTCTTCTTGTAAATATTGAATTCTCTTCCATATTTACCTGATCTTGCTGCTTTCAATTTCCATTTGTTCCGAAGTTTACAGAACCATTTTAGAGGGATTAGGTTCACAATAAGGGAAGAAATTGAAAAAGAGTTGAATTTAGTTTTTGATTCTAAACCTACAGAATTTAATAAACTAATCATTTAAAAGATTGCTGCAAGGTGGAATGAAGTCATTGAAAGCAATGGAGATTATGTTAATGAATCAATATTTACATTGTCATTGTTTTATTCGTTTTAGCTAAAATTTTTAAATCGGACATTACTTTTGCACCAACCTAATATATATTTCTGTAACATCCTTAAATTTGTCATCATAGTTTCGATGCGCGTTTTGACACTTGGTTGGAATTGCCTCAACTGCCTCGTAAAAGACACGACTTCGCAACGGCTCTCTATAACAACCATATTTATTTGATCGGTGGAAGAAATGAATCGGGTACACTTTTGTCAGGAATCGATGCCTTCGACTTACTAACCTGTGAATGGCATACGGATGTCTACGAACTTGAAAGCCCAGTTGCTTCTCCAGGGTGCTGTTTGCATGAGAATTGCCTCATTGTTGCAGGTAAGAAACTAGATTTTATCTATATAACAGTGGCGTCAAACTTGTTTGGCTAGTCGGGGCAATTGAAGAACTAAATGTTTGCATGGAATTTCCGTAAATTGTTATCCGTTTTTTGAATTTACTGCAAGACTAACTACTACATAATTATTTTGAAAATTAATGTTTCATTTCATCATTTACACAATTTTTCGATTACTGATAAATTTAAATTACTTACGTTTTCTATTGTTAATTTAATCTCTAAGAAACTAGATTATAATGAGAACTTTATTAAACATAATTACAATTATTTTATGTGTAGTGTACTAACTGTTTACTTTTTTAATGAAGCAATAAATACTTATTCTGCTAAGATTTGCAATAATTATAATAAATACAAAAAATACTTTGAAATGCACGCTTTTTATACATTTTAGAATATATATATATGCCAATTCTATAATGCAAAAGAAAAAGAGAAATCAAGACAAAATCATTTTATCATTCTTAGAAGTAGCTGAATATTTGAACCACAAGAAAATATTAGCAAGACGGGAAACAGTGAACAAATTTGTTCATGAACTGGTAATGCTATTTATTTGATTGAATGATAATCGTGCTACATACGCAAATGATATCTGTTAGAGGGTTACGCACAATTATTCAATTAAAACAAAGTATACACATTTTCAGTCAAAATATTGTCTTAACAAAGCCTAAAAATAAAATAGATATCACTATATACATATTCGAGATAAGCCTATAATTACACTGCCTATGCATTGAAATGATAAGCGCGAAAAATTTTGCCAATACATACTGAAAAATATTTTGTATATACTAGGATAGTAGGATAGACAATAAAACTGTGTCGGTGCAGGATGGCGCATTTGCTAATTCTTAAATATGAAACTTTCATAATGGTTAGGGTGCAAGAACACTAGCAGTCTTAAGAAAAAAATTTAAGAAGTGAAGCATTTAACTGTTTCAAATTCTTAAATATTAATTTTTTTGTATTTTGTGTTGAAACACTTTTGTGCATGTTATGCTAGCAATATTTGTTTGAGCAGATAGCGTCAGGGATTACTGTTAGATGATTCTGGTGACGGATTAAACATTGATTTGTTTTACACCCTGCCGCATATGTCTTTAGATTTCAGAGATGATTAACAATTTAGGATGTTTCTGAAAATCGACTTTGTTGCACATACATATATGAAATGAAGGTTTATACAAAATTTTTTCCTGAATGTATGAAAAATTAACTATTATTATTTTTAACAGAGATAATCATAAAGCTGATATGCTTCAATATGTAACGATTGCATGTAGGTAGAGAATTTTATTCAGAACCTTGAAAACTACTAAGATAGTGCTCAATGAGTTTTGTGACAGTTTTTCAGAATTGAAAACATTGCTTTGCAACAAAAACATTTTTTCCTGAATCCTGATTGTTTCATTGATTTGCAATGCGTAAAAGGCAAAATATGTTCTTGTTTCCACTTTAGGGTCATATTTTACTCATGTGACATAATTAAGTCATTATTTACTTTTGAAAAACTAAAGACCAACTAGTAACTCTCAAATGTATACGTCTTTAATAAAATATATTTTAAGCTTTTTGCAGTAAGATAAATCACAAAATAATAAAAAATGCACGATTTATGAGACGTGGTCGAGATTGAAAAGGAACATTAGAAATGTATTAGTTTTACCCTGCTTCAGTAAAAAGTAAAAAAAATTCAAGAAGTTATTTACTAGTTGGTAATGTTCAATTATCTTGTATGTGTATTGCAATGCACTAATTTTTGAATATTTATCCTAAAAGGTGACCTAAACATGATACAACTCTCTATAATTATATTTACGTAAAGTCGGAATAAATGCTTTAGCTTCAAATTTAGTGTGCCCCTTGGCATTGATCAAATATATTGTGATGTACATTTTCATTACAAGTCATTGTAATTAGAAAATTTAAAGTAATTCTCTTCTGCAAAAAACTCAAATTAGAAATGTTTCCTGATTTTTAAGTGGCTTGACGGCACTGCTCTAAAATTTGAAACTAGTTTTATTTTGTTCTATATTTAGGTGGTCACAATGATTGCGCAATTGTGGATGAGATATTTGTGTTAGAATTCGCCAATGCAAAATGGAAACAATATGGAAAATTAGTAAATCAGAGGGCAAGCCCCGCTTTACAATCAATAAGCAAAGACTCTGTAGCTGTAATTGGCGGTGGAGACGAAGATTTTATTGAAATCCTTAACATGATGTCGTTGGAATGTAGCGTTGTCCGATTGCAACGAATGTCATACATCAGCATGAATGAGCCATGTGCAATTGCCACGGAAAATGGAGACATTTTAATAATGGGAGGATACGACTCTCACTCAAATCGCTACAATCAACATTCATATATTTTTAAGTAAGCTTACAGAGATTAAATTTAGCAAATTATTTCATAAATCATAGTGAAATAAAAGCTAGAGTTGTGAAAAGTTCAGCAGTGATTATTAATGTCCAGATCTACACCTTTTACATTTAATTTTGAGAAATCGTAATTTGCATTTGAGAATTCCCCATTTGAGTTCATTTATATGAAATGGGAAGTAAACTATTCTTACTGTGTAAAGGTGCCCTTGATGTTTTTCATAGAGAGAGATCATATCATTGTCATCTTCAAAAACAATCGTTTAACGTCAATAGGCTCAATCGAAAATAGCCATAATCAATTTATATTTTTAACACTAAGAGAATCTTCAATGCTTATGAATCTTAAATCCGAATTAAAAAAAAGTGTATTTGAAGAGTCTAATAGTAGTTCTTGTACACTTTTTAGTAAAATTTAATTTTGTTTAAATTAATTTGCAAATTCTACAACAGCTTTGAGGATTACACTAGTCTTGACAAATTTGAACTATATTATTCCACAAGTATAAATGGAAAATTTTCAAATTTTCTCAAAGCGTTCAGCAAATTTCTGCACATTTTTAAAAGCACAAAATTCAATCTTACTTTGTCAATATCAAGTGTATCTAAAATGGTCAACTTCTTCACAATAAGAACTATATTTATTAAAATGTAAAATATTGATTATATATATATATATATATATAACAATGTATTTAAATAATCAGAATACATCTGACTAATCTATTGGTTTAATACGATCGTAGATGTCTCTCAGGGAACAGTTTTAAGAAATTTTTGCTCGAAAGAACATCAGTGGGCGGCTTCTTTGGTCTCAGTCGTGTTTTCGCGTAGGATTGCCTCTGAATAATCATGTCATTGAGGGAATGCTCCGTATTTGCTATGATGGAATAAAGATTTTCATCCGCTTCTTTCACAAGTGAGTGAATGCTTTTGAAAGAGTCTATAATGCCTGACTTGACGAACTTTTCCTGGATATAGTCAATCTTGTGGATAAAAGAAGATCCACCCCAAACAGTTATTCCGTATCTAAGCTGTTCCCAAAACAGATCGTTGAAAAGCTTAGAAGCGTCCTTCCGTGAAATTGATAACCTGTGTAACTCCTTTATAAGATGGAAAGTCCTGATGAGTTTCTTGGTATGACCGATAATTTGGTCGTTGAAATTTAATCTTCTATCCAGTACAACTCCAAGGAGGGTAATATTTTTAACGTTCTGAATATTAGCAATGCTTGAGAGAGACATTTCTTCTTTCGATTCACGTAGCAATATGGTCAGCTTCTGAGATTTAGATTCATTGAGAATGAAATTGTTATTTTCGCACCAACGAAGAATATGATCAATGGCTTCTTTTGCTACATTTGCGTCTTCTTTGTCAGCTCTTCGGTAGAATCGTGGAATGCAGCAAGTAAGGTCATCCGCGTATTTCACAAGGGCGCCTAGTGAAGATGATATTTGCAGATCGTTGTAAACAATGTTGAAAAGAATTGGTCAAAGAATCGTTCGTTGGTAGCAGCAATGAACATTCATTGTTAGCCTTGACATACTGTTACCTGTCCGTAAGGAAGCTTCTAATCAAACGAAATCATTCGAATAATAAGTGTATGTGGTACCCGGTCAAACGCCTTACTCAGATTGAGGGCGAACAGGCGGACATAATCGAAGCCATTCTTTTGCGACATCTTCCAGAACTGAAGAATTCTGTGAAGCGCTTGGTCTGTGAATGACGGTTTTCGAAACCCAAGCTGATTCTTCTTTAAATGCTTGTTATACGAATCCAATAGAAAAATGTCATAAACAAGACGTTCAAAGTGGCGGGATAAGATTGGAGTTATTGCGACTGGTCTTAACTGATCCAGTGCTTCCACTGTTGGCTTCTTTGAATAGGGCACACTTTGGAGGTTTTGAACGAAGTGGGAAATATCCCTGTTTTGATGCACATGTTATAAACATGGAGAATCGGTTCAGCAAGGTTATGCGCATTCTGCTTGAATATCCAATAAAGAACCCCATCATACCCAAATGATATTCGTTTAATTTTCTTGAGAAAATGATAAATTTGGTGTAGAGTAAATTTGGGAGGGTCAATGGATAAAGGCAATGACACTTCTGGTTCTGTGTAATTAGAATCCCAGTAAACATAGAACTGTTGTAACGACGTCGTTTTTGTGGTGTATTGGCGTTTAATAGGCGTTGAATTGTTTGAGTGGCGTTTATAGTGCGGATTAGTGGCGGTGTATAATTCCGTCTAGGAAAAATATTTAAAAACATGAATAATTTCAGTATTATAACAATTTGAATATAAATTTTTTTAAAACTGCATTTTTATTAATAGTTTGTTGTGAAAAGACGTTGTTTTGTAATGCCGTTTTAATGTCGTTATTATGTCGTTCAGTGACGTCGTTACGACAGTTCTATGTTTACTGGGATCAGTTTAGACTTTCGCAAAATGTTGGTTGATTTCTTCCGCCGAGAACAGAATTTTTCCTGATGAAACATTTCTGCCCGAAAGATAGTTCATATATTTCCACCAGCCACGAGAAGATTTGTGGTTGTTCTTGTCCACAATATTGGACATAATGCTATTCTGGATTTCCTCGGAAATCT
This sequence comes from Hofstenia miamia, assembly GCA_900660155.1. Classification (NCBI taxonomy): domain Eukaryota; kingdom Metazoa; phylum Xenacoelomorpha; order Acoela; family Hofsteniidae; genus Hofstenia; species Hofstenia miamia. The sequence continues at coordinate 794,706 of CABFPE010000211.1, read as the reverse complement.
TCTTTTCCCCTCTGGTCTGGTTTCTTCTTCTGCAGTTAGCCTTTCGTTTGAGAAGTGATTTGATTCTCGGAGTCACATAGAATGGATCCTTCTTTGACATTTTCACATTCCAAAGAGGAAAATGAGCTTCATAGTGATAATGAACTATACTTAATAAGTGTTGTAGTGCTTCATTCGGATCCTCAATGTTGCTCACTGGCGAAAAGTCAAATCGGTCCAGGGCTAAATTGAAATGTCTGATGTTTGACGGTGCGTGATCTCTAAAATACCCATAGTTCTTTTCTCGACAAATTGAAATGTTTGGTTTGACTATTATTCCAAGGTGATCCGATTTCACTGGTGAAGAAAATGTTTCTGCACTGTGGTAGCGACCAGGGGAATTGGTTAGCACAAAATCGAGTTGCGAATGTCCATGGGTGATACTGGTGAAAACACTTTGCAGAGGGAGGATTTCTTCTAGCTCATCAACATTGAAGACATTAAAGTCGCCGCATATAGTAATGACCGCCAATGGATAGCCGTCAGTGATCCAGTCAAAAGCTTCTTCATTATGTCGCTGAAGACTATTATTTTTTCCAAGACCAGGAGGGTAGTACACTATACCGTACACCAACTGTGTTTCTTCTTTGCGGTGGGTTAACCAAAGAACTTCGAAACATTCATTGTTTGGTGGATTCAATCTGATGAAATCGAGATTGTCACGGTAATAAGCGCATACGCCACCACCGATTTTCTTTTCCGAGTTCCAAATAGATCGGTCATGACGCATTATTTTGTACCCAGTGATGTGGACAAAAGAGTCGTCTATTTCTTCATTTAGCCACGTTTCCACTATACAACAAAGATCAATGTTGTTTGAATAAAGGTCGGCTGCCAGGAAGTAACATGCATTTTCTTTTTTTATTGACCTTACATTCAGGGATAAAATTTGTAAAGCGGCTAGTCACATAGACTCAGCTGTTTCCCACGTGTCGCTTCTTCTTACTTCTAACTGGAAATTTCTAATTCTTAATTGTCTCCTATCAACGCCGTCTCCAATGTACTTCTTTCTGAGAGCAAGAGCCTTCTGCTCTTTCTCTACTTCGAGAATTGATAGATCATTACTGATATATACCTTTTCTTTATATTCTTTCAATTTGGAAACGGATATGAGAATTTTCCTTTTCGACCTTATGCTGTCCACGGTAACAATCATTGCACGAGACTTGTCGTTGCTGAATCTTCCAATTCTTCGAACATCATTGACTTTCGCATTTACCTCAAGATAGTTTAAAAGTGTCTCCACAAATAGCATATTTGTGTCAGTTAATGTGACTCATGATAAAAGCATGGAAGAATTGAATAATTTTAAAAGGGGGTAACTGCCTAACTACTAATTGCATACTTGTTAGACCAATTTCTAATTTTTTGCTTAACAATATTAATCCGATACATCATCCACGTAACCAATGCGATATTCTTATTTTCATTATCCCTTCACATATAATCTATCTCTTTTAGGGTCTGGTACTAGCAATAACTAGTAGTTGCAAAATAGCTTCCCCTAGACAAAAGTAGTGCGGAATTTAAAGACAAAAATATGGCTAATGTGGATGGGTCATTCTCTAATCTGAAAGGACCACTTTTAGATATCATGTCAACAGAACTAGGTTTAACTTTAAAAGAAATCTAGCTTATGCCAAATATGACCTTAATTCAAATATATTCTGTACCAAAATTTTCAGGAATTTAACACTAGAACTACAATATGTGTCAAAATTGACTCAAATTAAAATTTTGTTTACTTGGGTATGCATTATTTAAAACAAGAGCAGGTATATGCACTTTCAAATATATTGATAATCCGTTTGAATTTCCAAAGGTAAATTTTTTTATTCTTTTAGATAATGTCTAGTTGAAATGCTACCTATAAAATGAATCTTAAAGTGTTAAATGGATAAAAATCCTTAAGCATAACAAATAGAAGGATAAAATAAATACAAGAAAGAAAAAATTTTACATTTGAATTATTTAAAATTTTATTTCAACATTTCGAATTTGAGATGAAATATATATATATATTAAGTAAAGTAAAAAGATCAATTACATCAATTAAGGTAATTAAATCTAGAAAGTTAAGAAAATCCGGCAGCTGTTTTTTGATGGAGGTTTACGATGGATAACTTTGAATGATAAAGGTGTTCTTTAACATAGCCCAAAGAAAAAACTAAAGATTTGCCCTCTGAGGCCATAGAAAATTTGAACATTTTCATAGAGATTTCAACTTTGATGTGAATTACGAGCTAACAACTGCTGTGTAATCTAAATTTCATTCGAAACCAATTTGAAATCCTTGCCTAGCACTCTTCTTACTGATAATTTTTTAAATATCAACTTTGAAGTCGCGTTTCGAATCTTTGTTTTGTAATTGTATTCATTATTTTCACCCACACATTCAATAATTTTCATTTTTCTTGCACTTTTCTGCAATCCCCTATATTTTAATTTTTGATAAGACCATTTTCTTTCCATTTCATAAATGTCACATCAATAATTTTGAGATCGCTTGATGTTGTTAATAAACTTTTTGCCTTAGTAATTATCGACACATCTTTTTATCACTTCTTCAACTTTTGCAATCAGCTTATTCCCTGTTAACTGGGACATTAACCCAGGCAATGAGTGAATTTTAATATAATTTTCTATTTTTGGACGTGAAGTAAAAAATTTTCAGGAAGTTTTTTTCATCATTCTACCTGTTATACTTTATTTGAAATCCCAAGCACTTGTTTTTGACATTCTCTAGTACTTTTCTTGTACTTTCCATATCCATTTAAAACATAAAAAATATTTGTATAATTTATACTTTCCTACAGATAATTATTACTTTTCCTTAAGTTTTATCAATAAAGCATCTAATAATCATGTCAAAATAGTTGATTTTGCAAATTTATTGAACATCAATCTTTCCAAGAGTGTGTGCAGAGCGGTTTGGCATGCAACCATGATTTTCATTTTAGGTCCTTTTCTAAATGCTAAGAGACTTGTAAATTAACTTGAACCGATCCGGGTGGTTCAAACTCAATGCTATTTCTATAAAATATAACAAACTATTAAAAATGATAACAATGTTATATCGCAATAAATACATATGAATTTATTAAAACTAATCAATAACAATGTTTCTATCAAAGTATGGTGAAACGACTGATTAACAAGAAAATTTATTCTAAAAATAAATTTTTATTTGCTATGTTCTTAGTTTAGCACTTAAATAAAAAATTTTGAATACTAATATTGCATGTATTTTAATTATAGACCATATTTGAATTTTGTTATATTAGTTAACTTATTGCCAATAACCAGCAGACAATGAATACAGAAATGTGTTAAGCATGTGATTGACATTATTGTTTGTGTGTACAAAATATTGATAGGTGCGTAACGAAGGCCCAGGAAATAGATTTCAAAATTTTATAATCCAAATTACTCATGAACCATAGCCGCTTTTTGGAGAAAATATATTTGGTTAGCAAAATTATTACTATTTTGAAAAAAGGAAATATATTCTGAAAATTTTTTCAATTTTGTGATATTGATACTTTAGAAAAACTACTAAAATTCGTGTTTTAATGTAAGCGTTGTTGATGTTCTATTTTAGGTCTGAAACTGCTGAATTGGCTGAGACTAGAATTGAAAACCAAGCGATGAAAAGCAGAATTTTAGGCTTGACTGCAGTTGTCATCAAAGGTGATGCAGAATACACAAAGTGGATCAAAGCCCTTAATAAAAATGCAACAATGCATCTACCTGACTCATAGCCTTGCCTCGGATATAGATTAGAAATTATAGATATTTTACATAATTTTTGCTGAGTTTGATAAAAAAATTTAAAATTATATTTTTTACATACGAAATTTATTTGTGTGTGTTTTTTAAATAATACAATGAAGCCAGTCACTTGACAAGTACCTCTTGTTATTCACAATTAGTTAAATTATTTATTTAAATATGTATATATTTATTTATTTATTGACCAAATTGAACAAATTATAGAATATGAAAGATAGTACCATATTTCGCAATGATATTCCGTAACGTGTTGTTTAACCAAAAAATGCCACTTAAAGTTTTTTAAATTATTAGGCCAAAGTAAATCCACATAGTGCCCATTGCTCACAGACAAGAGAAATTGATTACATGACTTCTTTCGCTGCTTATGAGTGGAAGAAATTTGATCTTTCTGCCAAAGATTGAATTTGTTGCAATCATGCTGATCGTTTGCTTATGCAATTTATTGGTAAAAGCTTTCTACATGATTTTCTTTACATTTCATGCAACTAAGGGGCGTTATTATATGGCCTTTCTTTCAATTTTTTTCTATTTATTTGTCATTTCTTAGAATGACCCTTTAAATACGACCACGCCCCAAAAATCTTTTCAATTATAAAATAAAAATCAATCAATTTTTTAAAATTCTATCATGATATAATTAAATTGTTTATTTCTTAACAAGTTTACAGAAACCATACACCAATCATATCAATAGAAGTACTGCGAATAAGCCGACAAAGTTTGCTTTTGTCGAACTGCCAAATTTGCCCTGCATACCAATGTTGCGCCGTTTATTGAATCCTGGAATTGAAAGTAAACTATTCCAATAGCATTGACATCTTAGCCTGTCAGAATTAATAAGGCTTTTTAGCTTCCTATATTTCAACCTGTTTTTCCATAGTTGTCACTATTGCATTATTTATTGTGAGCATAATCACCATCTCAATATTGGGATTTAATATTACCATAGTTTGCCATATTTTACATCCTTGGGCAAGATCTTCTGACGGGGGACATCGAGTAGTGATCAAGTGAGTGGTCAAAATCATAGTGAAGAAATAGAAATTCATTTCTCGACATTATGTAGAGCAACGTTACAACAACTGAACTAAAAAAATTATTTTACTTGTTGATTTTATTAGCTTTGTAGTCCAGGAGGGGTGCCTGACCTTGAAAGAGGGTTCAAAACCCTCTAACCCCCTTTGCTAAGGGCCGAATTTCAATCTAAAGGTCCATATGCATCTAAATTGTACGGACTAATCAACATATATAACGATAACAATCGATTACGCCCAAATGCTAAATCAAGTGGTAGTATATACATATATATATATATACATATATATATATATATATATTATAAAGTTATCAGATAAAATAAATAATATCTTAAGGCAAATACATGAAACAAGAACATCCATTGATTCTAAGTAATTCACTAAGGATATTATGAAACAGAACACATTTGACTACATGCTCTCATATGATGTAAATGTCTTTATACAAATGTACCACGAAAAAAAGCTAGCTATTGACGAACTATTAAAATCCTGAATAATGACAACACTTAGCAAGAATGTCTTATGTGGCAACCAACAACACATTATTACCATTCAATGATCACTTCTATGTTCGCAATTGGAAGCTCGCTAAGCCCAGCATTTGCAAATATATATTTATCTAGTATCGAACAACAATTTCGCAAAAAACATAAATCTTCAAGCTTGCATAGGGAAATAACTATTTTTAAAACATTTCCATTATTTCCAAATCAAGCTAATGTTAGAGTTCTGCCAGACTGGAATTTTACTGATTTCAGTCCTATTAGATTAGTACTCATCTCAATTCCTTGAAATTTTCTGGTCTGATATGATATTCGCATTGGCACCACACCATAACTTCTATTTTGATCAAAAAAATTCTAAAATTCGTAGTTCCATGTTCTACATTTGTGATCCTAGTCCATGTTAGTCCCAGACGCATGAGACTGAGACCGGAAAATCTCATTAGACCGAGTGGTCCTGTGAACCCTGCTAGTTCATCAAATTGACTATAATGTGAAGGGAAATTACAGTAAATGTTTTCTTAAATTTATCTGTTTATTTCTTTTGAAGCTTAATATAAATATGTTAATCATAATTATCATCGAGCAGTGATTTGAAGTTGTACAGAACCAATAGAATGTATAAACACTTTGGTTTTTAATAATTAAATTCTAAATTTAATGAAATATCATTTGCATGTGTATGAATAACACTTGAACATGAACTACTATCAAATATTTTAGGAAAATTCTTAACATCAATCCGATTAGAATTGAGTGCATAGCCTAAGTATTGGAATGTGATACTGAAACACAATATTGAGTAAGGATATCATAAAAAGCAGCATAACTTTGTATAGCCCTGATGCATCCTTGTCAACATTCGCACAATATTTAGATCAACTTATTTTATAGTTTTCATGTCTTATTAGGCCAAGAATTGTCTTCATTTCATAAGATTCTTTTATTTGCCTTCCAAATATCATAGGAATACCTGGTTATTTATTGTCAGCATGAAATAATGAAAACTCCCAATGATGATTGATGAACAATCACCAGTCAGTGCATATACTACCAGTAATATCTAGTTTACTCAGTAGTCCATGTATATCTCAACAATATACCAAACTATTATTTTCGTCGTTTTAAAATACTCCGTAAACTGACACTTTTGTCTCAAAATTTAGTGCATCATTCTGTGATATTCCAGGTTTCTGATGAATTGATTCAGTAGATTTTGTCCTATTTTTTGAAATTTTTTACATTTTCAGGCATATATTCTTTATCTACATAGTCAGTAAGTACGGCTGTTTTCAGAAGTATTGCTTGATAATATATATATATATATATATATATATATATATATATATATATATATGGAATAGAGCACTTTGCTTAACATTTTCGACTATAATTTTGTCATCTTCAGAAATAAAAATAAATTGTAGGAATTGATACAGATTTTACAATATACTATAATAATAAATTAATACAAATAGAGTGATATTATGTTCTGCTGTCTGCTTAATAGCATTGATTTTTCATGATCTTTAATTTTTGTTTTGAATGTGCGTAAATGCTTCAGATTAAAGATGTCCATAAATATGTTCGGATTTCCGCTTTTCAAAATATCGTATAGTCTCACCGATGTATGTCTTTCCACAGACATCACAATTTTATGAATATTCTATTAATGAGGCTAACGATAGTGGAATGCGATCTTTATTTTGAAAAAAAATCAGAGGTCTTAATTGATGTAAAAATAGTCACAATTTTGGATTTCTTTAGTAATTTGTTGCACATACAATTGAAATAGCTACAAAAATCATAATTTAAATATCAAATGATTGCACTTAATTCCTTATTTGCAATCTTTAGATATTGCATTCTTGAATAAACTTGTTAGAGAAAATTCTTAAGTTCTAACTCAATTTATATCACCATTCAGGATTCGAATTTCATCCATCCACCAGACGATTATTTAAATTTCTTTTGAATGCTGACATAAATCTTTTTTATGAAAAATTTGCTGTTAAAGAATAAGCTTTTTATTTTCTTTGGATCTACGCTTTGAATCAATACCAGTGTTGCAAGTAGCTCGCTTAGTTAATCAGCTGGCTCGGCTCGGGACAGTTCGGCAGCTAATTTCTGATTTTACGACGATTCGAATCAGCCCTTTGGCCAATTAAAAACAGCAAGTATGGAAATGACGTAATAAGCGGCTTAAAATTTGTTTGAAACTCACTCCATTAGGACGTATTAGTCGTGCAGCAAGCAACTTTTTCTGCGTTCATGAAGGAATTTTATTTATTTTCAGCAAGTTTTTTAAACCGGCTAAGTATAAGTCGCTTCGTTAGTCGAGCTGGTTAGGTTTAGAATGTAAGCGCTCGGATTGCTCTCAAAAAGTTAAGCTATATGTTTAACATCAATCAATACCTGACAATGACACCTGCAACAATTTTAAATTTAGTTTCTGGAAATCCTGTAAAGAGCATCATAGCTTTAGGTACAATGGCAATTTAAACAACTTTTTAATTCATTTAATTATTTTGTAATGCCTTAGTTGTGCCGCACTAAATCTAAAAGAACAATAATTATTGTTATTTGTTACTCAAGTGAAATTGATGAAATACCACTTGTGACAGAATTAAAATGGAATACATGTAAATAATTGGTACCATTTGTTATCAAATCTTGAGCATTTTAAAAAATGTCTGGAATTTATCACACTAGGAAAAATGGGACTGAATTTATTGTCTTTACTCTCATTATCAATGTTGTCTATTTTTCTGTGCAGTGCAAATATAATAATTGATAAACAAAAGAAAGTCATTAAAAGCAGCATTGTCCATTGCCACAACATTTCTTAAGAGAATCACAGCAGTAGTTTCCGACGGGACCAGTAGATGTAAGGTTACCATAACAGCAATGTTGTCCACTTGAACAAATTGCTTCATTGCAAAAAACGCTATCTTTTGCATAACATTGTCCGTAGAAACAAACCTCTGTGTCAATGTCACAACATGCACTATTTTCAAGTGATGAACAACACTGGGTTTTGCTGGGACAACAATAGCTAGATGTACTTCCGTTATTAAAATATAGTACACAACAATTGTAGTTCGGATCGCAAGTGACTTTTTCAGTGCATATTTGAGAGAATATCGCAAAACTGCTAAATATAATAAGATTGATGATGACAAGTGAGAAAACTATATTCATTTCGAAACTTTGATTATGCGGAACTATTTAATCCGCAAACATATTTGTATTCATTGATCTTTATTTCGCAATAGAGCATTCTGGTTTTGTGGAAGCAGCATTTTAATTAATTCTTATTGTCACTGAAAATAGATAATATCAAAATTCAACTGTAGAACCGCAACATTTCACCAATAACCAATTTACTAGAAATTAATATGGCTGCTAATATAACCTTCAAAAGGAATAAGTTACTTAAATGATAAAAATAATGCTTATATGGTAAAGTCAAATTGCAAATTGCGTCTGCAAAAATGAAAAAAAAATATATGCATATACAGGGTGTTCAAGCGAACGCGTCAGTTATAAAATGCCTATAACTATTTAATATAAGTGAATATTCTATTAAAATATACATTTCATCATTATTTGATACTGCGGATTTAAAAATTTTGGAAAAAAATTTATTCAAAATGATTGCCATTAACATTTTTACAAGTTTGAATAAGAGACAAAAAACACATTCATGCACTTTAAGCAAAGTGCTTTCTTCAATACTGGAAACACATTCCAAAATAGAGTTCTGCAGCTCCAAAATATTTGCATAAACTGTTTGGAGGGAAGACAGTCTTTTATATAATCCCACAAAAACCAATCACATGGGTTAAGGTCTGGTGAGTGGGAAGGCCACAAATTTGAAAAATGACGCCCAATTACTCGATTCATAAAATTTCGGCCAAGTGTGAGCTGTGAGGAGAAGCTCCGTCTTGCATGAATGTTACTTTGCTAAAAATTCTTTTTCTCTTTAAAAATGGCAATACATTTTCATCTAACATAGCAACATAACAGCTTGAATTCACAGTATCAGTGAAAAAGAATGGGCCGATAACGGTCCTGGCACTTATTCCACACCATGCAATTGTTTTTGGTGGTTGAAGTGTGCGAATTATGCTAGCAAGCAGATGGCTCACCAGTTCCCCAATATCGCATGTTTTGCTTATTAAGGTATCCATAGAGATGAAAATTACATTCATCTGTGAATAATATGTTCTCAGCAGATATTGCGTCCATGGATTTGATAAATTCGGTCTGCAATTTGACGTCTCTCTTCCAAAGAGTAAGCATTCATTTGGAAGTTAAAGTGAAAAATCAATAATCCGCAAGATTACGTTACCCAATGAGAAAAATAAACTTAGCCTAGCTTTTTTAAATTTTTCAATATAACTGATTTATTACTGATGCGTTCGCTTGAACACCCTGTATACTCAGCACAATGTATCTTCAGAAATCGTGTTGGGGGTACATTGCTCCAAATTTTGTTGGACTCTATGCTATATAACGCAAATATCCTAATTTGAAAGTTAGGGTCTCAAAAAGTTTACTACTTTCAGAGCATGTAACTACATTAATAATATAATAGTTAGTTTGAAAATTTTCTGAATTTTCATTGTGGTGAAAAAAATTTTAAATTTCAACAACTTCAAAATCACATTCAAGTCTTAACGACAGAAATTATTCGTGAGTTCACATCATCCCCATAGCAGCGCAAATCACCACCTTAGCAGCAACAGTGAATTATCAGATGAAAGCAGCCGAATTTTAGAAAAAAGTTTAATCAAGGAAATATCAAAGAAATAGCGATTTTTTATTTTGGAAATTTAATATTTAAATATATCGATTTCGGTAGGCTTATAATAAACAAAAACTGTTGCTTTCAGTCATATACTGGAAAGAACATTGTGCATTCTCTTCAAAAAATGAAAATCAATCCTTTAATAGTTAATATTAATATTATAAACCCCATAAACACCGAGAATGATTAATGTAATGCTATGTAAAAATTCAGAAGTGACATTTTGAAGTCTCTGGAAGAGATAGAACAAAAGTTCTCCCCTACGCAGCTAGTTCTTATTGAAATTGCTCCAATAATACAAGGTGAAAAGATCTCAAAAATTGATACATACTATATTTTAATGAAATATTACACAAAATTGCATAAAGCAATATAAATATCAGTATTATTAATGCATTTCACAAGTTCTTGATAGATAGAAACAACTTTCAAATAAATAATAAATTGATTGCAAAAGATTTCTACAGACGTGTGCTGTGAGAAGAATTAAAACATTCTTCAACCACTATAAAATTATCAAAAATAACTTTAACTACATGCATTTTACAGAGGGTTAAACAAACATTTCATACAAATTGCATTGAATCTGGAAAAGCTATCATGATGCCTTAAATATAAGCAAGTTTAATCTACTTTATTTAGAAAATGGAGTCCAAAATGATATAAAGAATTTTGCCAAAATGCTTTTATATCATCTAAAATGAGGTACTTGTTTGTTGTAGAAAACCTAAGTGTAAAATCGCATAGTAGAGTGTACATTAACATATATTTATATGGTGCCAAAATGGCACTAACAGAAAATAAAAAATATTCAGATAACAATTCCAACAATATATATATATATGATTTAAATGAAGGTTTTCATGATACCACGAAAAAAAATAAAAATAGCTTTCTCTAGTTGCCAGCAGATAAACAAATTTTCAAGATTAAGTTTGTTTCCCACCTTCTATTCTTCAGAATTCAAGAACCACAAATCGATTTTTCAGCTGCCATTAATCCCAACAACTGTACAGCTGCTCTTTTTAATTGAGCATTATTTTGTATTACTGCTTATTTACTAAACATATTTTGTCGAATTGCATTTTAACTTTCTTCAGAAGATTGCATGTTTGGTACATTAATTTATCTGTTGAGTAAAAATGTATACCAACCTACAAACTTGGAAATTTTATTGCAGAGCAAATAACTACAAGGAATGAAGTTATTTAAGAGGGAAGAATCATGTCAACAATCAACATACAAATCAATTGAAATACTTTAAAATGCTATAGTTTGAATTTCAAGATTGCAACTAATTGTTATTCAATAAAATTTAAAGCAGCTGTCATTTATTAATGACATAAACTAATTCAATGTGAGATATAAAATTATCACAAATTTCTCTGAATTAAAACCCTGTATAAAACAAGATTTTGGAATATAAATCCACAAAATAATGTATAAAAGGAAATTGCATACAAATAAAATATAGTTGCTTTTTGTAAAATATTATTTGTTATTCAAAATTTTAGTAAATTAGTTGTTGACCATTTTCCTTACATGTAGAGTATTACCATAAAATTTAAATTAAGAGCTTACAAATCATAGATATATTTTTATAGGGTCTACGTATTAGTGGAATCCCATAAATATAATCTTTCTAAAACAGACCAATTTTACTTTCTTGCAACATTTTTGATTTCTACAAAATAGGTATTAGTTTGATCTGGTGTAAGAGATGTATCCTAAAACATCTGAAAATTTTTTTACCTAAAAACACCTCACTTGAATACATAGTTCAAATGGCCAGCACTTTACTTGAAAACACTTTAATCTTTCATAGGTAGTATCATAGACTTCTAAATATTTTGAAGTCTGTGGAAGTTTCATGAGATCAATTGCTCACTATGATTCTGACAGCCAACATGAAGCCAGCCATCTAAGTAGTTCAAGTAATAGTACACAAAATAGAATTCTATTACTTCTTGTTATTAGTATTTTTTAAATCAGTGGTCCTAATGACTTGTTCCCCTTTCTATAAAAAAACTTTAAAGGGTATTCTATGAATCTTTTTTACAGCCCTGTGAAAGATGATTTGGGAAAAAATTGTTGCCTTTATGCCTGAATATGCTTTGCTGAAAGTTTTTGTAACTTACAGGCTCTTTAATGTACTTGATTTTGGTTGTATTTCTGTTCGAATTCTAGATTTAAGCAGGCCTTTTGGCAGGGTTCAACATGATGTAATCATCTCTCATTTGAATAAATCATATGTTGATTTCCTGTCTGAAATATGTCAGTTTCAAACAGTTGATAGACAAATATCCACTATTCTCATCACCAATTGTCGAGTTCCACATTGTACTCTTATTGGTCCAGAATTTCTTGTTGCCTATGGTGAATTATAAAAATTCAATTCCTAACACAATCAAGGCTAAGTTTGCAAATGATAATTTGATTACAGGCATTACATCTGATGTTGACCCTACAAAAGGATTGATAGAATATGTGCAGATCTGGCATGTTGAGCATAGTTTCTTACTAAAAATTGATAATATAAAACAACTGATTATTCTATTGTAGGTAAATCCAGTTCCCAAAAAGTCTGATAATTTCCTTCAGGACTCTGGCTGTTCCTAACTGTGCTGCTTTCTATGCTGCTGGCCCTCCTCACCTTGGCCTTACAAACTCATCCAAGTATTTCTTATGTTTTGCACTTCCACAACCTCTACTTTCTCTGCCAACTCCATGTATTAGTCTATCTTATCTTTCTTTTTGCTTTTACATTCCTGGTTTTTGGTCAGTTTATCTACCACAACAGTGTATGGGATTTGTGCTTCTATCACTTTTCTTCACTGTATATTGAAGTCTCACAATTTCTTACCCTTCTCATGCTTTATGATGATATTTGGCTTATGTTCATACCACTTGTCTCCTGCTTGCAATCCATATTGCCTACTCAAGCCCCAGTTTACCATTCATCCAACCTTGTCATGCTTAAACTTATACTAATTCCCTTCATAATTATCACACCCTGTGATCAGATCTACTATGTCAAACTCTTTCTTCAGCATTTGTCATTTAACTCAGTTCTCTCTATGTGATTCTTCATCTAGGTTGACCTTATTGCTTGACTCTCTGTTGCCATTATCAGAGCTTCTGCTTCCCTTTTTAGTTCTGCTTTCCCTAGCCACTTGTTGCTCTGTTGCAGGCTTCTCTGTTCATAGCATTTTGTCTTTAGCTTGTTTGCCTCTCTGCTGTTATCTTACTCTGATATGACTTCTTCCCCTTACCTGTTGTTTTTGTTTTTCTCAGCTCCACACTCACCTCCAGCATTGTATTCATTGGAAGAAGAGAAAATCTTTATTTTTCTAATGATGTCAGACCCTCTTCCTGTATGCTGAGTAATGTGAAGACCAGATTGCAATCTTCACAGCCTCAAACTGCTACCAAAACTTGTACTGATACAGATCACACTTTAGCTGTCCAGCAGCCTACTTTACAGTCTTTGGCCACCTCAGTCCACAATCTTGAATGTCTTATCTCTCAAATTATGATGCTCCCCATCAAAAGGTCTCTTCTAATGATCCTTAACCATCTGCTCAACATAGTCAGCCAGTTCGCTTCACCTCTGTTCCAAACATGATTGGTACCAATGCATTCACTATTACCATGGTTCCAACATTGGTTGAGCAGATTTGAGATACCTGTGAGATCACTGTGAACTTACACTCATCTGCAACCTCTATTGAGATTACACATGGCTTGATGCAGACAATCAGTGTGACCTATTGTATTATACCAGAGTGCTCCTCTCTGCCCTGCACTACAGATGGGATGCTACAAACTCCACTACCAAATACCATTCCAGCTTTCTGTCTCTCTTATCTACTTTTTGTCTTTTCTTTTTCATGTCCATGCCTACATTTTTCAGCACCTCACATGCCCTGCATACACTAAGCTGTTTACTTCTGTGACACTCCTAGCATCTATCTTCTCCAACAATGTATTAACCTTTGCTGTCGCTACTGCTAGCTTTCTTTTCTTAAATCGTCTTAGAACTGGCAACCTAGTTCTCTCACCTATTTCTTCCTTCATCTTTTCCTTGATTGCTGCTTCAGTTTCTGCGCCCACTTGTCCTGCAAGCTTCTGCTCTGTAACTTCTAATCCTGTTCATGCCTTCCTCCATTCTTCCGAAATTCTCTCTCTTCCTGTAACCCCTCTCATCTGGCCTGCTTCTTCTGTAACACTCCAGTGCTGTTCTGTTCTGATTATCTGTCCGTTTATGCCGTCGTTCATTTGTCTGTGTGGATCCTATACTACCACTTCTCAAAGTCCACACTCCCGATTGTGGAGTCTACCTGAGGGTCTTTCTTTTGTTGCCACTTTCATATTAGGAAGGGGTTGGGGCAGGGCTCGAACCCGGGTCTTCACAGTCCCAATTTCGCGTTCTACCCTTGGCTACTGGGGCCATTGAACTACCGACCAATTAACATAGCACAATCTTTCTAAAAAATATTTGAAAAACCTCTAGCTGCACAAATGTACAAGTTTATTAATGACAATAAAATTTTATCAAGCGGTGGCCTTACTTGATTTAAGTAAAGCATTTAACTCGATTAATTTCGATATTTTCAAATAAAAATTAAGGCGACAAGGTTTTAGTTTCAATGCAATAAATATCTAAGCAATCGCAAACAACGTGTTAAAATCGACCATATTTTTTCAGAGTACGTTACTACAAATCTTGGTGTGCCCCAAGGAACTGTATTAGGACCCATTCTATTTGCATTATACGTAAATGATATTTCAAAATCTTTCTTGTATATTACGAACAGCAAAAAATCCCTTTGAGGCAACTAAACATTTGACAAAGATATTGGAAACCTTCAATCGTAATAAACTACAAATCAATTCTGACAAAACTCAATTTATCATATTTTCATTTAAACAACAACAAAAGCTTACTGAAAATATTAAAATTAATGTTTGTGATAATGAAATTACTCAAAGTAAATGTGCAAACTATCTAGGTGTATTAATATCCAATGACTTAAAATTCGATAATTTCTTCTCCAACAAATGGAAGAAGATGGCATTTGGTATAAAATATTTGTACCATTTGCGCCATGTAGGAAAATCATCGCATGTAGAACTAATTCATTCATTTGTCTTAAGTCAATTTAATTACTGTGCATTTCTTTTTCAAAATGTCACAACGTTCATCATAGCAAAAATGTTTAACTGGGCATTTAGATCACTTAATTATATTGAAAAACATGTATCCATAACGCAAATAAGATCATCGTATGATATCTTGACTCCTACATACTTTATTTAGTATCAATCTTTATGTATAATTCACAAATTTATTCATGAATTAATTGCACTAAGTTAATAATTACATCAAAATCAATAATAGAAGTAAAACACTTTTTAGCAGCAATAATCGACAAGATTCATTTTCTTTTAAATGTTCAATCTTATGGAAAGATTTAAGTATTGATATAAAATGTGAGAAAAACTATAAACGCTTCAAGAAAAAAATTATACAATTTTTATTAAGTAGGCAAACATTATTGGGCATAGATAATAAACTCAACGCATGGTCAAATTACTTTTAAAACTGCCCTTTAATTAATATTGCATATTTAATTAGTTTTGTAAATATTTTTTGTCATGTGTTAGTTTATAGTTTTTGCATTCATTTAAGCAATAAATTTGCTTTGACTCTTATTATTACACAGCTCAAGGCTTCTTGCTGAAAAGATCTCACAATATTCGAAAGTTCACGTCAATTTTGCCATCCTCAATACTGGTCTAACTGATGCCATACATTCCACAAATGTTCAAACCTTCAAATCCAATAACAATCATCTAGTTAAACTGATGTGTCTCAAATTCTCACCGCGTTTCATCTACTTCTTGGAAATCTTTCCTGTCTGCAAAAATTTACTCTTACAACGAAATCACATCATTGCTGAATTCAAAGAAGTCCTATCGCGCATCTCTTCAAGCAACTTCAACGTCATCCCTGTTTTCAAAAAATTCTTATTGTCATGAAGAACTGTCAACCGAAGTCTCCTATCCCGTGATGGAATACATCTTTCTCGAAATGGAATCAAGCAAATGACTCATATCTTAAATAATCATCTCAGTCCACACCAAATCACTCTCTCGTCACTCTATGCTCCTTATGCCTTTTATGCAAAAGTCACAAGCTCCTCAACTCGTCGATGTCTCCTTCCGACCCCATCCTCTACTCTCAAAATGCCTAAATAACTCAAACTGGCTAATTTTTTTATTTATTATTTAGTTATATATTTTGCTTTTTGAAAAGTAACTATATATTATATACATGCTCACATCCAAACACAACACAGAAAGCACTCACATTTCAATTACTACATGTGTAGTACCAAATTCAGTAAAGTGATTTATACTTATTAGGTACTTATTTCTTTTAAAATTAATCCTTTCCGGTGACATAGAAACAAATCCAGGTCCTATCCTAAATAAAACAGAAATTGAACTCAAATTAAAAAACTATTCTGATAACTTCAAATATATATATATATATATATATATATATATAA
>CABFPE010000211.1:746812-768692 GCA_900660155.1 Hofstenia miamia | reverse complement strand
TTGGAATGATTTATGCAAATATATATTTTGACTTCAACAATACCTTAAAATATAAATATTAATAAAAATTGAATAGACGCATACTAGTGAAATTAATGAAAAAGCAAATATATAAGAAAATTTGCACCTTTACAAAAGTGATATTTAAGTGTCAAAATTTCTATTATAAAAGACTTCTTTATAAATTATAATAATGATGGTGTTTGTGACAAAATGAGTAGGAAGCGTGATTGTGAGTAAATTTCAAAAACATGGTTACAAAAATCACATGTTGTGAAAGATATCACAATTAAATAAATTCATACAAAAAGTTTGTGGTAAATCATGAATAACATTTTATTTATTAGCAAATCACGTCGTTCTTGTGTTCAGCATGAGGACAGATATTGACGTCTTTTGGACGGCTATAAATGTTAACATAAGGACGTCCAAAAGACAACTTAGTGTTACTAGGGATAGCTTAAAAACCCCTAAAGTGATAATTTAGTTTGAAACCACTCTTCTCAAAATAATACTGAAGTGCATACTATTTATCACACATTGGCAAATGGGATTTTCAATATATGCTTAAAACTTTGCTTCTGCTAGATTTCATTCAACGTTAAGAAGCATTAATTGCCTTAATATGTATTAATCCTTAGAGTACCCCTTCAAAAATGTATCTAGCATATGAAATAGTGTTGAATAAAACTTCTGAGCATGTGCCTGTTAATTATATTCTGCAAGTAAACAAAGAAATATTTTTGACAGAATTATTTAAAAAATTGAGCTTATATCCATTGATCTCAATAATTATTTTGGAACGTGACCCGGCTAACACATTATTATGTGACAACCATTACTTTATGTTTATAATGTTAAGAAGTGATATTGGGAAATTGAGCATTAGATAAATCTACGAATGTCAAATTTGAAAGAATATATTTCAGAAAAAGCTCTATTTTTGACATTAATCTATGATTCATTTAGTTCTCATTTCAATTATTGCAAATAACGTAAGTAGATGTCCTATTTAGTAATAGATGCTAAATAAACTCTGAATAATTTAAGAATTTCATATATAATTCAGAATTTACAAAGAACAATTCAGTTGGTATATATACCATATCCTATATTTAATTTATTCATGACTGTAAGATTGTCACCAATGTTTCCATACTTTATTTTATTGCTGCCCCAGAATTTTTAATGGGAGGGATTTGGGGATCGTATGGCTAGTTCTGCAAATGCAGTAAGGAAACGTCCGGTCAGAACAAGTACCTACTATTAGAATGATGTTTCTCGATAAGTTGCAATGCACGTTCTTTAATGCACTTCTTAATTCTGATGTGATTGCACAGTCAGATGGATTGATAAATGCACTTTCAGGGGATATTGCAATCCAAACCAGAACTTTTTGCTCTTCTTTTAAGGTTTGATGTAGAACATATTCCGGAGCATTACCTTGAATGTTGATTAGTAATACTGATTTTGTGGCAGATGATTGCATGAAAACAGAATGCAAAATTCGCCATCCATTATTATTTTTGGACTACCATCAGACATCACAGGTTTTGAAGTTATAAATGTTTTAATTTTGTAACATACAATTGAGATTACTCACAGTGCTGTCATATATGAAGGCGAGTTCTCTTTGCGAACATTGCTTATCGCCATTATATCCTTGATGAGCCGACTCCTCGGCGTGTCGTCTATAACTTTATTGCTCATTTGAGTTAGTTGCTTTTTAGTGAGAAACAGTCGAGCATGAAATATTCGTTTCTTTGTAATAAGTAGCAATTTTAATTGTTGACAAATCTGGGATTTCATTTTCAAATGCAATGATTATGTCACGTCTCCATTTTCATCCCGAACAAACATACGTGTTTGTTATTGAAAGCAAGATAAAATTATTCACTTATAATATCTATAAGTTTGTAAAGACTTTTAAACAATTACATTGTATAAAATAGACTAATAAAATCCCCACGATTTTTACCAGTTTCTTTAAATCATAAATAATCAGTGGCTTAGCTGGATAAAATATTTAGTAATATTGAATTTCCACAACTGCATTCTGGATGTAAGAAAATGAACGATTAGTTACCAACTGACTTTAAATCAATTTTGAATGCAATTGTGCATGATATATATCATGACATTGTATATGTTTTGGTCCAATCTACGTGTACAGGCTACAAAAATTATTGAACAATTCAGTAACATTTTTTAGAAAATAATGTTGTTTTGGGGCCACGGCGAAATCCACTGCTAATAATATTACTGTTTATAGTGTTTTTGACGCACAACAAATATAATCTCATATTATTCGCACTTATAAGCGAACTGCGTTTTCATTAAACTCATCAAATTAATTTTAGAAAAAATATTGATTTTCGTCAATGAATGTACCCATTACTCATGCTTAATCTCTTGGATTCCTTTTATAAAATGTGCATCTAAGCATTTTTTAGTGTAGGCACTCAACCTACTCTCCATATACAATCTTGGAAAACAATTATTTGAGTTGACAAATAAATAAATTTTGCACTTTTTGCAAATTTATTTGGATTTTCCAATACTGATCTCAATTTGGGTGGAAAATCCGATAATGATCAAAGTAGCCTGAGCCCTGATGCCCGGCCGAGCTAACAAGGAATTGTCATAATACGTTCTTGCTTTTCCTTTGCCTCTTTGATGTTTTTTAACAAAATTTTGAATCTAACGCCTCCACCTACTCTCCATGCAAAGACTTTGCCAAATATGCCATAAATCTAAAAGTATTTTTCTGGTTACACTAAGCCAGAGAACATTTCTCACCAAAAACTTCCTAAATCAAGCTAATTTTCAAAAACAAGAATTAGAAAAAACCATTTGAAAGTTGTTTTGAAGCTGCTAAATTAATACGAAATGATTAATTATACTCAAAACACTATTTAAAAAAAAGTTTTAAGATTATGTTTTCGTGGGATAATATGAAAACAGTTTGTGCTTGGGTTGTGACATGAAATAAATTTTGCATTTTTCGCACATGCATTTCGATTTTCTAGTATTATTCTCAATTTGTTGGAAAATCCCATAATCACCTAAAGTATCATGAGCAGTGGTGCGTGGCTGAGTTGATCAAGCAACACATAATGCGTTCTGGCTTCTCCCATTGCGGTTGCTGCAATATAAGTGAACGTGAAAAAGTAACAGCGTTGTAAAAAACGTTTAATTTTTCGTTTTTAAAACCAAATGACTATAACAGCAATAATTAAGAAAAACTAAAAGCAAACACTTTCTATTCTTTTGGTGCGATTCATGAGTTACACGCCTTATGTTTTGGTTGTAGACTTTCATCATATCTTGCTGAGAGAATCACTTGCGTTGTTGTTCTCCTTTTACTTTTCAGCACTAAAATTTACTAGAAGGGCATCATCAATTGATTTATTGCTGTTAATTTCATTATTTTTTTGTAAAAGTTCGGGTTCTGGAGCAGAAATCTGTTAGACGCCTTTCATTCAAATCAGAAAAATCGCTATTAACAGAGTAAAAATAGACCCTTTGTAAGGAGCTGACGTTCGAAGTCGCTTGCAAGATCTAACTAAAGCCATTCAGACTACATAATCATTCAAATCACCATAAATAAAAATATACTTAATAATAAAAATTGATACATTTTAGTTCACACGAATGAATTATGTCCTTCAGAGAAGAAATGGGCTATTTGTTAAATTTTCAATGAATAATTGAACTCAATAAATCGAAATCTGTCTTACAAGGCTTTCTAATGCTTCTGAATTTATTAGCAAAGTCAATTAACTAATACATTCATTTTGAAGGCAAAATTTACTTACCTTCAACCAAACCTGTCAACGAGCCGAGCCGAGCTTGAGCACAGCATTTGATATACAACGAGCCCAAGACGAGCCTATTTTAGGCAAATCAAGTTTATAGTTCTGCTTGTTAACTTGATTATGGAGATTTCCTTATTTTTTACAGTCAGTATGTATTTCCTATAATCTTATTTAAGAAATGTTTATTAAATAATAGGAAGAGCTATGTAAAAAATTCTTCGAGCACAATATTTTTAAAAAAATACCGAGCTAAAACGAGCCTCATTCAAAGCCGAGCTTGAAAATGTCGGCTCGTTGACAAGTCTGCCTTCACCTATAGTGAATTCGAAATTAGAAAACCAAATATGTAGTAACACTTCTGGCAAAAACTTTTTGTTAACCCAAATTCAATTCAAACTATATTTTGATTTATACTTTAATATATATTATCTGTTTAAGATTTGCCCAAGACGATATTTGTCCCGAAGAAGATACAACCCGTGGTAATTCTATTATTTGCAAGATTGGAATTACATCGACTCAAAAAGACAAGCTTCACATTGCATATAATGGTGAACTTGAACTATAGCACAAGATATTGCTAATGACCGTGGTTTCGCACAATAGGGGCTGGGGGCTGAACCTCCCAATTTTAACAAGATTTCTGTGGCTTTTTCACATTTAGTTTGAACAATTTAGTACGAAACCTCCTGCACTATATATATATATATATATATATATATATATATATATATATATACAATGTGTCAAAAATTATTCATAACGTTGTGAAAAAGTATATTTTTTTTTCAAAAATAAGGTAGTAACAAAAAGCAGACAAGCATAAATGCATTACCAACAACATTTTACATGACTTTTTAACAGAAAATATTGAAAAAATANAAAATAGAAATGTAATTGAGTAATTCCATTCTGTTTTGTACCACCCCATTGAGACAGGAAAACTTCAAACATAACAAGACCTTCAGTAAAAGTTTGCTCTTTTGTGCTAAATTGCTGTGGCATATCACTGATATTTGATAAGTGCTGCATTCCTGGAAGCGATTTCAAAATGTTTGGTAATATTGTCTTTGTGGGTGTGTTACCCACAGAAATACCTATATATATATATATATTTATATATATATATATGTATATATATATACAATGTGTCAAAAATTATTCATAACGTTGTGAAAAAGTATATTTTTTTTCAAAAATAAGGTAGTAACAAAAAGCAGACAAGCATAAATGCATTACCAACAACATTTTACATGACTTTTTAACAGAAAATATTGAAAAAATATTTAATATGTCTACCAATCGAGCATAATAACGATATGTTTCAAAACTGGGTGAAAAAAGTATTCATAACATCACTTGAAATTGTTATTGATACTCAGTTGTATGTACTTTGTTGGCCAGCACAGCTTCCAAAAGTCTCTTTGGTCATGAAATAAGTTTTATGATTCCCTCAGGTGAAATTTTGCCCCATTATTCAATGCATATTTCTCCGAAATCCTTAATGTTCGATAGGCCCCTTTCTCCGACTTTTATTTTTAAATCTTTCCAAAGATATTCTATGGGGTTCAGGTCTGACGACTGGCTAGGCCCCTCTAGATCATTAATGCGGTGACTTTTGAACCATTCTGTTGTTAGTTTCGAAGTATGTTTGGGATCGCTATCTTGCTGAATCACATCCTAGGCGGAGTCTTCTGGCGGAGCTGCAAAAGTGATTTTCTAAAATTTCACAGTATTTTCGAGAGTTCTTTGTATCTTTTATGAGTGGAGGTCTCCAGGGCCAGCTGAAGAAAACCAACCCCCATATCATAATGTTACCTCCTCCGTGCTTCACAGTTGGTAGGGTATTGTTTCGATTGTATGTGGTGCCTGGACTCCGCCAAACCTTCGTGTTATAATTATTGCCAAATAATTCGATTTTAGTTTCATCTGACCACGGGACTTTATTATAATATGCATCTTCTTTCTTCAACATATTTGTAGCAAACGTAGAGGAACCTTCCGGTCTTGGCACCTGCGTAGTCCCTTGCTTTTCATTACATTCGTGATCGTTTGCTTTGTGACATTCACTCAAATTGACGACATTTCTTCTACTAGTTCTTTTCTGGTTACGCGGGGGTTACATTTCGCAATCCGAACAAGTTTGGAGCAAGCACGAGGTTTTATCTTCTTTGGAGCACCAGTTCTTGGTTAATTACCGACGGCACCTTGCTCTTTCCACTTTTTAATTATGGACTGTATTGTACTGATTGGAATCTTAAATTGTTCTGAAAGCTTTCTATATCCTTTCCCTGCTTCATACTCTCTGACAATACTGTTACTCACTTGAAGTTAGTGTTCCTTGACCTTGATCATTGCAATAAAGTGAAGATGTCTGTACCGCATGCTTGCTTGTTACAGAATGGCACATTGGAACGCCGGTGTTAACATGTAACCTTCTCTAGTTGTGCCAGAATGTTCTAGAACTCTATGGGAGCACTGAGAATCACCCGATTTGTCTTCATTGACAATAAAACTGCTACAATAACGATTATTTTCGTGAGTTATCATCACTTTTTTTACTCCTATATTTCAAATTTTGACTGATGTCTTCTGCATTTCACACTATGTTTGAAAATCTAGTATTTGATCAATTAGACAATTGCATTATGCAACTAGTGCAAAGTTTTTTATGGTGAAAAACTAATTCTAAATATCTTAAATTTGAATTTTATTCCATTTTTCATAACGTTATGAATACTTTTTTGACCCACTGTATATATATATATAATCAGTATGCCGATTAAGTGGCATAATGTAAACAAATATTCTTATACTCTGAAATAGGTATATCTTGACGAGAACTTTACAATGACCAATTGCAGATGAGAAACATGTTTAGCCAAGCTAAAATTTCCAATAAATGTTTCTTAGCTGATTTTTTGGAATCATTCACATTGTTTAATGAAAAGTTCCAGTCCAGATGTTATTTTTATTGGAAACAAAACTTATTTCATAAAAGTCATCTCGTCAGTTTTTATCTTGTAACTGCCAATATTCATGATGTTTTAGTAGGTGTTACAATAAATAATCCNTGAGTCTATGACCAAATATGTCGACAGATTATGACACTTATGGTACTCAATGCGCACTTCAACAATGAAAACACTAGAAAGCAATATTGAATGAATTTCTTCAAAAACAAAATGAAAACAAAAGACGACATCTGTGATTGTATATCCAAAGTGAATCGTTTGTTACATCTATTGGTAGAGAAAGATACTAGATAATATAAACAGGATCTTTACTCTTACTTATGCTGGAATGCCTCCCTCCTACAAGAGACATTTTGAGAAAAAATGATCTAATTCCTACTCTAATTAGCTATAGCTATTGTGTATACATTCAATTGTCTATAGAAAATAAATCCTACATTCAAAAGGAAATGGGGTTACCTACTTCTAATTTGGGTCAAAAACGCGTGTTCAATAATAACACAGAATCTGATATAACAAAGAAACCTGTCATACAGGATAAAATTCGTGATAAACATAATCACCAGACATGTCTATTAATTGTAATTCACCATGGTGAATGTCTACTCTTGTCCATCATATTTTTTGCACACATATCTGCCATGATTGCAAAAGTGGCACCAGAGAACATAGTAGATATTAATCTGGTTGATAACAATAATGGCCTCACTACACCTTTTCACTCACAAATTTGTACAAGAGACATTGAATTTTGTTCAAGAGAAATTTAATTTTGCGCAAGAGAGATTTGATTTTGTACATTTGTTTACACTGTGTATATTCCATTTTTACAAGGTTTTGAGTAATATAATAGTTTATTTTGGACATCCAAAGAAGTTCAGCATTGTATTTTAAATACTGTGCTTCTTCTGACGTGTTAGTTGAATTTTAACTAGTCTTTGGAACACAGGTACATATTATTTTCTAGGTAATGCAATCTAATTAGAATCCATTGTTTTCATTTTCTCAATTGCCCCATCAGTTCTAGACTCCCTAGCTTGCAGTTTTTCAGATTAAAAGATGAAGTTGTAATGCAGAGAGAGATTCTGATGCAGTTAACTTGTGAGCCACAGTATGTTGGAGTTCAAAGTTGGGACAAATTATTAGCCATCAAATTGATCAAAGCTAATCAGCAAATAGTGTTGGGTCTGCCCCTTTAACTGTTACTAAAGAATTAAATTGAGCAAAGGGGGGGGCATGTAGAGTCACTTGTGGACTTGTGCCTATTTTTATTTTATTTTATTTTCTAATTTGCAATTCTTTATGATGACGTCAACCTGACATAAGTTATTAAATTTCAAGTTTAGCTTGCAATATTAATATAATGTCACCTTGATCTGGTGCTATGTGTATTTTGTTGCTCAATTCAATTTGTGAGGGAAATATGATCACATGATTTAAGTTGTAAACAAAGACAGGTAATTATTTTTTAAAACAATGTATAAATATGAACAACAATGTAGTTAATGTTCAATAGAGTTTATCTCACCTCAACTTTGTCCACTTTCTTTCTTACTTTGCTTTTTCAATATGTCATGTTTATAATAATTATTGTGTAAATTTAAGTTTCCAGTGACAATTTGGGAGTACTTCTTCAATGTGTAGCATTTAGACAGTAAGCAGCCCAAATTGTAGACCACATTAGGCTATGTGTACAGCTATGTATAGATAAAATAAAACCCTTCAATTGAATGCAACATGTACATGCACTGATAATTGATTACACTGTGATGATATTATACCATTGTTTAACACAAATGCATGGTAATTACATGCTATTACTTAGTGAGCTGATGATAAGAAAATCATTGAGTTGTTTATTTTGTATTGAGCTAGATAATAAGTTATGAGACAAATAAGGTAGCAGTGATCAAGCAAGTTACAAACTTCTCTTTCCCTGGACAGCACTTTGGCTGGAAGCCATACAAATTGGTCATCCTGGATGTTTCCTAAACAAATACTAGTTACATGGATGAATTACTGATGGTTTTTCTATATGTTAAGTCTTGTTAGAATCAGGGCTGTTACAATGTGGTCACTTCTGCAAACTTCTGCTGTGACAATGATTTCATTAGTGTTAGCATAGCTCCCAGCCCTTGATTCTACATTAATATTTAATTTTTATGGTGAAGTGTAGAAATTATTTATATTTATGCCAATTCAGACTATTTTATGGTGCTTACAAGAAATTTCTTTAATTTTTCAGTATGATAGATCAAAGTTGGGTGTTTTAGAAACCTATAATATAATTTAAAAATTGAAACTAGAAACTTCAACTACATTTTAGAAGAGCATCTGATACTAAATAACATGGCATTCACTGTAATCAGGTTGATTTGCATGCACAGTGTTGGAATAGTAAGTTTTTTTTGAAATACTGGACTATTTTTTCAATTAGTTCAGCCCTAGCCTAGTCCTGCTACTGTCTATACATAGGCAGCTCATATGTGTAAATAAGACAAAGCAGTGATTGCCCAAAAAATTTTTAATAAATGGTTTTCATCCTTATTTGCATGAATTTATATATATACAAATCAAGAACATACTAAATATATTGGTATTGTAGATTCAGAGGGGGCTGGTTAGGGTAAAACTCCACATTCAGTTATCTAACTCCAACAGATGGGTACTTCATAGCTTTAGAAATAAACATTATTAACCTAGTCCAAATCTCATTCCATCAAAATTAATGATCAGTATTTAAACATAACTAACATTCTTTGCACTCCTAGAAGAGTTGTGTTCACCAATTCCACCTAGCATCATGCTGAAGATCCATCATGAGCTAAGTGTTCCCTAGTAGAAAACAAAGTTTATTATTATCCCTAGACCTACATATAAATAACACTGGCCAACAAAAAAATTTTTTTGTCCAGTTTTAATTTTGTCAACTGATTCTAACTAATTTGGGGTTGCTGAATCTGAATATGAACTCAGATTTGCTTCATCATGTCAAATTTTTCATTATGAACACTTTTAATTTCAATACCCAACATTATGCTTTGACTACTTTAATTGGTTTGGATAAGTGTTGAAGTACTCTATATGGTTGTCATTTTCATTTTGGAAAAGAAATACAACAAAATTTACAATTAATTCCATATGAGTAAGCACCTGGCATTTCATTCATATGAGCTAAATTGCCCTATCAATATTTAACACCAATACTTGCCAAATAGAATTCCTTTTGCTTGTTATATAATCTGTAAAAATTTATGATGTTCATATTTCCTTTATGGTCTATATTAATTGAAACATTTATAAAGGTATTGAAAATGGATTTTAAAAAATTCTAGGTACATAAGTTATAGAAGTAAGCAAAACAATAAATTAATCCAATTTTAATACATATTAAATCTAGAAATATAACTATTTATTGTAGAATCACAGGGGAGCTCAGGCTACTCCAGCTGTACTGAGAAACTCAAAGGCTGCCATTGTAGAGAGCAACCTGCATTTTAACAAAAGAGAGAACATTGGTAGTTTGCCAATTCAATAAAGAAAAACAGAAACTATCAACTGAGAATATATTTCCTGCAGCAACCAATTCACACAGCATCATGCTGAAGCCATATCTAGGAAGCCATCCTTACTCACCATAGTGCTGACTGTGTGTCTCAAGTATCAATTTCTAACTCAAATAAACAATTTAGCTCAGTGTTCTATTATCTCAGCTCATGTAAATAATAAAACAAAAGGCATGTAGTTACCATGCATTCATGTTGGCCAATGGCATATTATATTTGCAGTGTTTTGTTTAAGTGCATGTATGAAAATGAAATGATCAAATAAAATTTGTTAATCCCTACACATACATGTAGCCATATCTTAAAGCAACCATGATTTGGGCTGCCATCTGATAAGGAGCTAGTTGTTGCCCCAGACACAGTTAAAATCCATAACAAATCTAAAAGGGGTTAGCAAAGTTAATCAAATTCAAAAAAGCAAACACTGTTGAAGTGAGAATAAATTTTATTGTGTATTAACTACAAGTTCCTCATGTATTTATGAAAATCTTGTGAATTATTACCTGGTATGTGTTTACAAAACTTTGGATGAGCAATAACATGTCAGATCAAATCAAAGGGACAAACAATAAATTGATTGAATTACTGCACTTGAAAATAGGAGAAATTGATATAGATAAATTGATAGCAACAAATCAATACATCATTATAACATAACACTAAATTAGAGTGCCAAATAATCAAAATAAATAAATGGATCAAAATAGGGGCCCTGAGTGACTCTACATGCCCCTATTTGCACAGTTAAGTTTGTGGTAGTAGTTGGACAGTGGGACCTGACAATAACTTTTGTGTCTCCTCCACTATTTCAGCTGCTAGAACATCATCCCAGGATGAGACTTCAGCATATCTGGGTTGCCTCATAATCTGCATCAAGGTTTCTGTCTGTGTGATGGCTTTGTTGTGGAGATGGAAAAATTCAATTTCAGGCAGGTGGGAGCTAATAGGTCTGTTTCTTCTCAAGTTGTTGAGCTTTCTTGTGAAAGTGTTGTAAAGACATTTGTATAACCAAGGCCTTTCAAAGTGATCATGAGTGTCATGAGTGTCATGAGTGTGTCAGTGTCAGAAGTGTGAGCATCTTCTGAGCTGATCAGGGTATTAGGGTAGAAGTGCATGAACATGTCTCACAGTGATCCCATCTGAGTAGTGTGGTCCATAAAAAGTGAACAATACTTGTTGACTTGTTGGGGCATCATCTCTTCTGGGTCAGTCATTTTGGCTTGTAGCATTGTGATAATTTTGATCCATTTAGTAACATTGTAATAGCATGTTAGGGTTTCTATGTTATTGGTCCACATCATGTCACCTGATGCTTGCAACAAAATGAGGACATGTGGATCTAAAGTTGTGATTTTGCTGTGAATTTTCTGTAGTTGAGTTGATATAGGCTGCCCTTTCTGGAAAATGTCTTTAATAGTTAGCTTCCCATCAATATAAACATGCTCAGGATTTCTGCCTTTGATTAGGGTGTCCCATGTCTCCTTATGCTCCTTTGTTTGCATAGCTTTTGTGATCTCAGCTGCAATTGACAAATAATTGATCTTGTCAGAGAGGTGGGCTGATACTTTCTTGTGTCCCTTCTTCACTCTCCAGGATGGTAGAATTAATGGTGTCATTAGGCATGGTGGAGGTATGCAGAGCAAGTTGTTTTTCTCAGTATTAGTCTTGACTTGTTCAAAGTCAACTTTCTTCTTAAGTGTAGCTGTTCCAATTGTAACAGGGTAGTTAATCTTGGCTTCTTTAATCATATTCCAGAATGTACTTCTTAGTCTACATTTGTGCAGCATGGTGATTTGTGCATTGGAAATACAGAGTCAAGAGGTAGTGCATTCTACATCCAAGGCTATTTGTCACCCAGGCAATTGTAGAAGCACTAGTTCTTCTTTTGAGAACATTTTGTAAGGCACCACTTCATGAGACCTAAGATATTGTTGTCTTGGTTTCTCTCAATAATGCAGTCAGTGATGAAGAGTTTTTCTGCAAACTCATCTGGATGGTGCTTGATAGTAAGAATGTGCTCATCCTCAGTAATAGACCAAGCAGGCATAGGTATCAGAGAGGTTGCAGTGCCAGAGAATTTCTGTAAGTTGATGGCCTCAATGACGGCCTTAGTGCTGGGTGAAACTTTGATGGCTGAACAGGATGACAACTCTTCTTCTCAGTAAAACTGCTCTGGAGAGCACATTATCTGCTCTATTACAGTAAGTGGAATGATCTCACCATCTTTTGCAGCATGAATCCTGGTTTCAGTAATTTTGTTGTAGCTGCTTTCAGGATAATTCATCTTCTTGAGCTTAAAGGTAATCACAGTTTTCATGTGTACATTGTAATGGTTGACCAGCTCTAGAAACTGCTGTGTGGACCCAGGCTCTTGTCAATTGAGGCAGCTTGTGCTCAGCAGGGTGTACTCAGAGTCAAGGGAAGGAAACTTGGTTTCAGTGGTGGCTTCCCAGATATACTTCTTTAACATGTCTGAAAAAAATGTTAAGATCAGAGAATGTGACCCTGAATGTGGAGCAGCCAGTTCTTGACTTTCCAAGCCACAGGACAAATTGCTAGCTCATGTTTACACTGTTTTGCTAGTTGCTCTCAGGCATTTTGGTCAAGAGGTAGTTGAAGTTGTGGATTGCTGGTAAGGAAGATAGACAAGATCCAAATGGCTCCACATGACTGGATGGCTGGGGCAAATTTCTCTGAGAATAACTTTTCAGCAAAGTTTTGCTGGTCCTGAGAAATGTATGAGATGAGTAGCTCCATGAGGAGCCTCTCCACTGATTGAGAGTACTGTGAGTTAGGACAGCAAATCTTAATTATTAGCCACACATTTTTGGATCTTCAGTCTGCCTTAAGGATAGCCCACATTTCATCTATTTCAGCAAGAGTGTTTGTACTCTGGGAGAAAGTGAAGTCAACAATGTGGAGATTGTTGACTGAGGCTAGGCCATGCAGATTGATGTTGATAGACTTAAGAGTCTGAGTGTGAATAGTGGCATTGATAATAAGCCTTGTGTCTACAGCAAGGCAATGTGTGGGAATCTTTTTGCAGAGCAGGAGGTCCATGTAAATCAGCTTAGTGATTGAGATGATATTGGTGTGGTACATGTTAACAGGCTGATAGTAGTTGCTGTACAGGATTGTGAAGTTTTCCATCCAGAAGTAGAGACTCCCTACTTGCTTGGGCATCTCATCCTGTTACTCCTCCTTGAGAAACATAACAAGGTGAATATCCTCAACCTTAGCAAACTGGTAAGCAATCTCAATTTTTTCTATGATTTTTGGTTGGTTTACCTTGCCTACTCAAAAAAAATAAATGATGAGAAGGTTCTCAAAATCAATGTTGACACACTTGAATTTCTGTATCAACTACTTACTGTTGAGGAGCTGGCACAAGTGGGAGAGGTTGAAATTCTTGTCAAACATGATATGCACAGTACTCTTCCAATAGGGTCTCCTTAATCCACCATGCATTTTTGAGTCATTGCAAATAATTGTGTTTACCTTGGGCCTGTGCTCAGCATTGATAACAAATGGGATGATGTTGATTGAACAGGTTAATGACTTGGTGTTGTAGGTCCATCTCAACTTATTCTTCATCTCTTTGGACAAGTTATCATGAACAAAACTAATGGCTTTGGGGTTGCTTTAAAATATGAGTGAGGTACCTTGTCTCCAACTTTAGAAGTTTTTATTTGCCTTTCTTCTGTCTTCCTTGAGCAGATACTAGTGGAAGCATGTGATGAAGGGTGTGGACTAGAGGGGGTTTTCAAATCACTACAGGACAGTTGGGTATTGGTAGCACTAACATTAGCAAAAGTCACTCTTAACTTATGTGACTCCTTGGGTTCCTGCAGAGAGTGTTGTCTCCCTGCATAGTCATCCAAGGTCTGCTCCTAAGGAGAGTGTTGTCTCCCCAAGTAGGGGCAGGAATCACACTCCCAAGGAGAGTGTTGTCTCCACAAGTAGTGGCACAGTCTGCTATCAGAGTCCTCTGCTTGTGATCTCCCTCTTTTCCATGAGGTGCCTTCATCTGCTCAGTGTGGGGATGCTTCTCATCTCCTCACTTCATCTCTTGGGTTGGGTCATCATCACACATGTCTTCTGGTGGGCAGTTGATTCTCAGTTTGTTTCATCTATTCAGCTTGGTTACTAAACACAGAGATTAAATTAAGTTCCCAATCTTGGGTATTTAAATGATCTAAATAGTCTTGATCTCTAACTTTGCATCTAGGCAAAATATGAGTAGCAGTAATGTTGCTACTATTACCAAGGTTACTATCATATTCAACCTTAGTGAGGTCATCTTCCTCACATTCAGTGAGGTTATTATAAGTCTCAAATTCATTTACTCAGTCATTGATGAGTGAAAACTTGCTATTAGGGTTGATGACAACATTATCAATGTCCTTAACAGTTCACTTGAGTTGTTGAAAGTGGGTGACTCTCTGGTTATTTAATAAATACTTGTGGTGACCTAACACTTTAGTTATGATAAACAGACCTTGCCAATTAGTGGCAAGTTTTCATACTTGATTAGTATTGGTGACTTGGTGAGGGAAATAGGCAAAGACCTTGTCCCCTTGTTTATGAGGCTCATCATATAATTTACAATTAAAGTTTCATTACTGGTGGACAACAGATTGATTGGTATTCTAACAGATAGTGAGGTGCACTTGCTGAAGTTTGTGCAGCATGTGGTTTACAAAATTCTCCAATGTAGGTTCATTATAATCAGGAAACATAATAGAGAGAGGTGTACTTGCCTTGTGACCAAATATTGCCTTGAAGGGGCTGACCTTTGTTGTGGAATGGACTGCAGTGTTATAAAAATACTGCACAGCCTCAATGACTCACTTCCAGTTCTGACCCACTGACAGTGTGGTTGAGCCATTCCACAATGCCTTTCAACTGTGGGTGGTACACAGTAGTAAATTTGTGATGAATTTCAAGCTCTTTGGTAAGGGTCTCCATAAGATGGTTATCAAACTGGGGACCATGATCAGATACTAGACATTCCATTGGCCCAAGCTTGAGTATCCATTCTTTAACAACTTTTTCTCTGATGACCTTGGCAGTGGTGCTGTTGAGGGGGATAAGTCAGGCATATTTAGTGAAGTAATCAATTAGTACCAAGAGGTACTGATATCCCTCATCATCATGCAAGTGTTTTTCTATGTCAATATGGACAATTTCATTCATACATGTGGCAGCTTGGCTATATAGCTCAGCATTTGTTCTGGGAAGTGCATAGCCCCTAGGAGCAGGCAGTTTGTGCACTTATCAATGACATCTTGAACAGCAGATTTGATACTGATTGTAACATATCTAGTGTTAAACATATGTTCAGTTTGGATGATGCCTAAGTGGCCCTTCTCATGAATTTTTCAGACCAAGTCCCTGTGGAAGTATTTGGGGACAGCTAGTTGATTGTTCCAACTCCTGGCATAGAGTAAGCCATCATCTGTCTGCCTCCAGTTGTATTGCCAGATCTCAGATAGCACTTTGTCATGTTGTTGATGTAATTAGACATCTGCCTCAGTAATTTCCTTTTTGACTAGAATAGGGAGGATGGCATTTCCATGGTGGTCAGCACTTATCTCAGGAAGATGTTCATACTCATTAAGAGGAATGAATCTGAAGGGTGTCTTCTTGCCTGGTAGTTTCTTAAGGTCATGCTTGTAACTAGGGAGAGTGGTCCAGTAATCTGCAGTGATGTGCAGTCTCCATGGACAATGTTGAATAGTAAAGGTAAAATCATTTAGATGCTCAATCCAGTGGGTGACTATGTTGGATTTGTCCCCAGAAAACTTTTTAAGCCAAGCTAGCATAGAATTTTCAGTTTGTACTGTGAAGTTATGACCAAGGATGAAGAAGTGGAATTTCCTTAAGCTTTCCACCAGTGCTAACATCTCAGATTTAGTGGTGCTGCAGCTCTGCTCAGTGTTCCTGAGCTTTCTGCTAAAATATTGGATTGGGCTCTCAATGCTGTTGTTAACATGACTAAGAACTCTGCTGATTGTGACCAAGCTGGCATCACAATCAACAATGAACTCTTTTGAGTAGTCAGGTGTGTTGAGGCTAAGGATTTTCCTCAATTCCATCTTGACAGAGTCAAGCTCTTCTTGCTCTGCTCATGTCCACTTGAACTTCATGCTGCACTGCAGTAAGTTAGAAATATGCTTGGTTTTATTCACCAGCTTTGATATAAAGTTGCCAGAATAATTCAACAAGCCCATAAGTCATTGGACGTCCTTACAGGACCATGGAGTCTCAATTCTTTCTAAATGATCTTCCACATTGTTCTTAATGGAGATGTGACCCAGATCCATAACCCTTCCAAGGAAGGTAACATCTGGCTGATCATGTATTGCCATTAAGATATTCAGGCAAGCAGTGGCTTTCAACTCTAGTCCAACAGGAGTTGCAACAACAATTAACTTAGTAGGAACTATCTGGACCAGGGAGGTGGAACTGTTAACACAGTGATGTAAGTTTTGCCATTTGAGATATGGCAAAGAGCAGGAGAGAAGTTAACTCCAGTGAAATGCTTTCCTTTGTGTCCAGAGATCATAATGTTTCCTACATACTGAGAGTTGGTAGTGACTGCCATGTGTTGCCCAATGATTAATAGTTCTGCAAATTTTAGCAAAATTTCTTGTTCCTGCCTGTGCTCACTTTCATGGATGGAGATCATGTTGCTCCTTTAGTCAATCACACAGGAATTCTGCTCAAGATTATATCATATGGCAGCAGCTGGTCACAAGTATCAATGATGATTAAGTCCACAGAGAACAACTCTTAGTGAATACACAATTCCAGGTTTGGTACACAACCCTTTAATGATATTGAGTTTCTGGAAGCATCCAGCAGGCAGGCAATGGATGGGAGTAATTTGTCCCTTGACAAACACAGCTTAGTACAACAAGTTTTGCTGATAATGGAGGCTGAGGCTCTAGTGTTAATAGTGACATCAACTAAAGTTCCATTTATATCCACAGAGATGACATTAGTACTCAGTATTGAGGTGATAACCAAAATGTTGTGTGCACATTTTATAGGAGGCAGCACTCCAGCTAGTTTAACAGATTGATAGAATCAACAGGCAGATCATGAGAACATTGCCATGGCAACCAGGTGAATCACAGTGTGGCATTGAGGTCTGGTGTAGCCCTTCTTAAATGAGAGATCACAGAGCAGAGTTTTATACTGATGCTTTAAATGAAGAGGTTTGTAGTGGTCCTCAAAGAAACCAATTAGTAGTTGATAGTTCATTTTAACATCTCTGTCTAACATCATATATTGATTATACACAAGACTTTGTAAGTACATAGGGAACTGAGCTACAGCAGCATCTTGAGTGGCTCAATACTGCCTCATTGTCAGTTTAAAAAGGAAAAACCATTCCTTGAAGGACTGAGATATTTCATTGATTTTTCCAGTAAATTTGGGTAGTACAGAATGTTGATTAAACAAGTTGGTGGTTTCATTCCCAACAGCAGTCATAGGCAAAATTGATTGAGTAAAATGTGGCTCAATTGCTGTTGCAGACATGGTAGGACCATTTGCTTGCAGGGGCAAAGTTGCAGTTGAGTAGTTGAGTTTGTGGGAGTGACACAAGTGTTGACTTGTGCTGGAGGCAAAATGGTCACACTCAGAACATATGGACTTGGAGTGGTGACAGTGGCCAAAGTAGAAACATGGGTAAGAGCAGATTGCATAAAGGTGGGACAACCAGTAGTAAATGAGGTGGCTGGAGTGACAAATTGTGGTGTCAATTGAGTAGCAGTAGATACAGCAGGGACATAAGGAAGGGGTGCTGAAATCATTTATGAGACATGATCAGAAAAACATTTGGAAAAAGCATCAAAACTTCTCTTAGGATATTGTGAGTTACACATTTAGAATGTCTAGGCAGAGAGGGCACAGAACAAGGAGGAGTGTTCTGTGGCAGTGTAAATGCAGGCTGGGGTATTGCCAAACTATGAACTTGAATTTCTAATGCAGTGATAGAATCAAGTAGGTGTTTCTCTTTCTGATAGGCTTTGGTGGCTTGCTGTCATAACTCAACCTGTAATGAGTAAAGGTGTTGTTCACAGGCAAGACATTGATTGGTTTGCTGTGTGAGGGCTGCTCTAAGTCACTCAATCTTGGTTGGTGGAGGCTCTGGGGATAGTGGTGACAAAGGACAGAGGCAAGAGGGATCCAGAGGCAAAAGACAAAAGGCCATGGGTGGTGACTGAGTAACATGAGTAGGAGAAGATAAGTCAACCATCAAATTAATTCCATGGGTGCAAGGGGCAGCATTCAGGCTGCCATTGCTCACATGGGGGAAACCCTGAGGGGGAGTCCCATTATGAGAAAAACTAGTGAAATCAATCAAGAACAAGAAAACTATAAGAAAAATTCAGAAAAACAATTCCAACAAATTGAGAGAAAACTCCAACTGAGCTAGGAGAAACAAAAACTAGTTCCAGTAAGCAGCACAGTGTAGGGTACAGTAATAAATCCAAATTCTAGAAGAATGTGACAACCACAAAATAACAACCCAAAATGAGTAAAAATAATGTTGAAGCTCTGTGACCACTTCAGAGCACAGAATTGCAGTGTAAAATTACATTAGAGGTAAAGTTATGCATCAGTTGCTAGTGAAGTCTATTCATGGCCAGGGGAAACAACTATCCCATCTGGCTCACACCAAAGAGAAAGAACAAAACCATGTAGGGTAAGAAAACAACAAGTGACAGTTCTGTACCATGTCACAATCCCCAGGTGAAATCAGATGACCACCTTGGTAAGCACACAAGTTTCATGACTAGAGTACATCTCCTAGCATTGATTCACCTGCACACTTCAACAGAATGGAATAGAGAGTTTGACTGACACTCCAATTTGCTCAGAATCACGTTAGGGTCACCATGTAGAATCACAGGGGAGCTCTGGCTACTCCAGCAGTACTCAAAAACTCAAAGGGTAAATCAAAGGTTGCAGAGGCTATGAGTATAGAGAGTGATCCACATTCTAACAAAAGAGAGAACATTGGTAGTTTGCCAATTCAATAATAAAACAGAAACTATCCACTGAGAATATATTTCCTGCAGTGACCAATTCACATGGCATCACACCAAAGCTCAGTGTTCTATTATCTCAGCTCATGTAAATAATAAAACAAAAGGCATGTAGTTACTATGTATTCATGTTCACTAACAGCATATTATATTTGCAGTGTGTTGTTTAAGTGCATGCATGAAAATGAAACAATCAAAATAAAAGTTGTTAATCCCTAAACATAGCTGTAACTTAAAGTGACCATGATTTGGGCTGCTATTTGTTAAGGAGCTAGTTGTTGCCCCAGACACAGCAGAGTAACTCCAAAATTGTCACTGGATCTTAAGCAAAATTTATTAATATAAAATCCATGAATCTAAAAGGAGTTAGCAAAGTTAATAAAATTTAAAAAAGCAAACAATGTTGAAGCAAGAATAAATTTTATTTCTCATTCACTACAAGTTCTTCATGTATTTATAACAATCTCATGAATTATTACCTGGTATATGTTTACAAAACTTCTCATGAATTCCCTTGCAAATTAAATAATCAATAACATGTATGATGCTATAAATGAATTTGGTTAAACTGTGATAGATGGATTGGTTAATGTCATTATTACCTATTATATTTATTTTTCTAATTGAGTCAAATAAGGCATGATGTATACATTAAAATAATTATTTGCAAATGTGTTGTGCAGAACATTACCATATCACATAGTAAAATTCAGGTTCAACTCCTGTTGAGTTGCTTGAATTATTTGCATATATTTGTTCATTAGCTTATTTGAACACATCAGAATTGAACAAATGACCTGTTAAAGGTGTGACACACCTTCACTGTTCAGATTATATTCCTATCCTTTCCATTTGTATTTTAAGGATGTGAGAGGGGAATCTTTAATAGCCAATCATTTTTTAGTGTTTAGAAAATAAGGGATGCCATCTAGTGTAAAAATTTTCCTACACAAATAATTTCTTAGCCATTGATATATGTTAGAAGTTATGACTCAATTACTCAACACAGTATTTCAGGTATGTTTATTTGTTGTACATAGGCATATTTAATGTAGATGTAGCTTTTAACTATAATTGTGTATGTAACAAATTTTTTTTCTAGAATATGCAATTACCTGATATAATGCAAAGCAAACATATTCTAGATTTATAGTTTAATATCTTTAGAATTAAAATGGGGAATATTTTTAATACCTCATCATTGTCACATAGGATAGCAAAATAACAAAAAGTTTATATTTTTAAGATGCAGATAACTTTTTTTTTTAAATTTTTTTACATTGTTCTACAGAATTTTCCACCTAAAGTACCACTATATTTAGTATTTTAATATGCAGCTTAGTTAAGGATATGTCATTCTATAAGTAACTGTCATTTAGGTTAACATGTCACATAGTGTAAAGGAATGTCATGTAGGTTAACAATACAATAAATGTCTTTAAAATGCCATCCAACAAAGTAAATTAGATTGTTTGCATTATAATTACAGGTATTGGTACCAGTTGCTTCATTATTTGATTTTATGTTAAATGGTGAAGACCAATCCTGAAAGACAATTGGCCTATTGTTGAAAACAGCAAAATTCTCCAACCTACAAAAAAATGTGTCAAAGTCAAATGCTCAGATAAAAATTTAAGGGGTAAACAACATTGTTTTGTGTTGTTATGTGGTTGTTTTATGTATCAAAAACAATGTTGTTTCAACATTGAAATGGTACCATTTCATTAGTTGAAGCAATGTTTGTTCAACTATGTCATATTAGGTTGCATTTTGGTTGTTTTTTATAAATAAACAAGCATTATTTTAAGGGTGTAACAACATTGTTTTATGTTGTCACATGATTGTTTTAGCATTACTTTTATATGCAAATTACATTTTATATTGCTAAACAGTTCAAGCTTTACTGCTTAAACAAACATAAGCCTAATAAAGGGCAGACAATTAACCTTAATATACTGTCAAACATATTCATTACAAACATTTGTTAAACATTTAAATGAATGTCTTATATATAAATAATAACAATGAGCATACAAATCTGCCAAATTTAAAAAAATTAAAAATCTAAAATTAAGTGCAATTTTGAAATAGTTCCTTTTTAAATTGTGAAAAATATGTTTGCTCAAATGTAACTTTTTTATTTAACAGTCAATTTCAAGGTGTCCAAATATTCATGAATAAATTATTTTTAAAATTCACTTATCTGGTATATTATAATTTTAACAAATTTAAAATTTCAAAAAAGGTTTCACAAATCCTTTTTTTATATTAAAAAGATCTAGTAATAAGAATAACAAAGTGAGTTTTATTTCTGAACATTTGCTCACTGATTATTTATTACTAAATTTGTTATTATGATGTTAGTGGTTGCTAAGTGATCAAGAGCATCAAAGAAGATGTTGGTTATGCAAGTCTGAAGTGAATCTCACAATTACATCAATCACCCCTGCCATGTACAA
>CABFPE010000211.1:734647-746791 GCA_900660155.1 Hofstenia miamia | reverse complement strand
CTGAACATTTGCTCACTGATTATTTATTACTAAATTTGTTATTATGATGTTAGTGGTTGCTAAGTGATCAAGAGCATCAAAGAAGATGTTGGTTATGCAAGTCTGAAGTGAATCTCACAATTACATCAATCACCCCTGCCATGTACAACTCTATTTCTGCCAAAGGAAAACCAAATCAAAAGTGACTAGATCACTACCAAAATCCCCAAGAAAAGCTAAATTAGTGTTGACTAAACTTTTGATGTCATTTGGTGGCAATAGTAATCTATTGACAACTGCATATAAAGAGCATCCAAGAAAAATCAATGATTTATCACACTAGACTGTTACTAATTTTTATGAGTTGTCAGAAGTATGTAGTGTGGCACCTGGAAGGAAATATATGAAATGAAAATTACAAAATGGCATATGTGTTAATGTTCAAAAACAGTATTGTTGCTACACATTCAGCAAGGCTTATTTAATATTTAAATAATCAAATCAAATCATATCAATTGGTTTAACAGAACTCTTTGGCCATCTCATGTACTTTTGTCCTCAATGATGCCTGTCAAAACCTGCTCATGCAACTAATTGCTGATTTTGTTGACTTGGCAAAAAGTGCTTGGAATTTTGTTAGTATGTGATCCTGAAAGATGTTGTGTTGGATGCAAAAGTGTGTGAAATGCTCAAATAACAAAAAAAATCTCACATTTGGATGCTGGTGGTAATGAAAAAGTGAACTATAAACATTGGGTGAAATTAGATAAAGGCCATATACACCTTGCTTCATTTAACACTTCAAATGCCAATGTAAGAATCAAAATCTTTGAACTCACACCTACTTCTATCCTTCATCATTTCACTACAAGATACAGGCTAGAGCTTTTAGAAATGATTTGTTGTATGTAAAGAATTACCCAAATATTGCCATTTTACAGGTGTATTTTGCTGAAAATTATTTATGTCAACTACAAGATGAAGTTCAATCTTGTTATTGGTCTTGTCCTAGTATTTGGCTTTTTACTGGTGCTTTGTGGAATGTTAACAACTCTGTTAGCTATGTGGTTTGTTCAGACTCCAAAGATCACACCAAGTTTGAGATTTTCATATTGGTATATATTATACAAACAAAAACACAGCAAGACAATTAGTTGGAATTTTTTCTCTGCTTTCCATGGGAAAGGAGCAGTCAATGGTATTGGAGCAACAACTAAATGCAATGATTAGCAAATAGTTACATCATGAAAAGCCATTGTCAATTCTGTTCACAATTTTGTGAATACATGCAGCTCTGGCTTAAATAATTTAACTGTAATAAAGAAAACACAAGATGATATTGACAGTGAAACCATACAATATGGTGGTGAGCAAATGTTTGATAATTGTCCTCCTGCATCAGCTATCATGTCATGTCACAGAGTTATTATGTGGTGGTGGATTTGAGCTACAGAAATTTAGTCATCTGGAAGCTAATAGTATTTGGAAATCAACTGAAGAAGATAGCCTGAGTCTATCATCCTGTAGTACAATGACACCTAAAAGTGGCTTCAACATCACCATCTTTGACAAAAAAACTATTCAAACATTTTTGGATGTCAAATATCATGATTATGTTGTTGCAATGCATGAAAGCCTCAGGTTTTCGGGTTAAAAGGGAAATTCAGTCACTTTCAAGACCATCTAAGGTATTTTGGTGTTCAAAATCCAATGATTTCAATGTGTAACCCCTCAACAAGTTAGTTTGCAAGTTACTTACTCTTCCCAATCGATGGGGTGAAAAATTCATATTGATGACAACATGATTGATGAAATACTACAGCACATAAACAATTATGTTTGATTTTTATTGTTTATGAATATATTTCAATTTTTCATCACATAAGGTAATGTCATGTAGGGTAACACAAATTGTGGTCATAGCATATTAGAAATCTGTTGTAATAAAAACTTTTCATTGTATCTAACATTTAGAAAGATGGCATTCTAGTCATTAAAATACATTTAATGTGAGTTGTCCATAAGAGCAGAAATATTGTATTGTATAAAAAAATTTTGTATATGGTGTTTTTATGTGATGTGGGGCAACAGGAATTTAGAATTATTACCCAGAATTATTAGTTGCATAAACATTATCACTGTTAAGCCACATGAAATAAAAAGTTATAGATTATAAAAATAACAAGAAAAATCACTGAGTTTTCCACATTACAAGTTATTAATTGCTGCTGTATTCTTATTTCAATTGTAGAGTCACTCAGGGAATTTTGTGCTCTTTATATCTTTT
Organism: Hofstenia miamia; assembly: GCA_900660155.1. NCBI lineage: Eukaryota > Metazoa > Xenacoelomorpha > Acoela > Hofsteniidae > Hofstenia > Hofstenia miamia. The sequence goes on along the minus strand of CABFPE010000211.1, from coordinate 744,525 downwards.
GATTTCGATTTAATTCCACTGTATTTTGACGTCACTATGACGTTTCTAGTTATTTTCGAGATTAGTTTTGTGCTACTAGTTTTGTGTCCCCTCGTTGGTGCTTTTGTTTTGCTCAAATTTAATTTACGAGGGAAAATTATTACAAGCATGTTAAACTACGTTGAATATCAATTATTGTAAACAAAGGCAGGTAAAACTGAATCTTTTTGTATATAAACTGAGATCACTGTAGCGAATGTTCAATAGACTTTGTCTACTCTTAACTGCCGCTTTTACCATTGTACCTTTTATTTATCTATTACTTTAAATGAAATCTATTGCTTAAGATCGGCGACAATTCGGGAGTGCTTTCATTAGCACGGGGCGACAAGTTGCTTCTGGGGATCTTTCGATCTTTCCAGTCTGAATTGTGGTTCATTAAGTTATGGATATGGTTACGTATAAGGAAATAATAAATCTCTCGTTCGTATTTCAACACGTACATGCACTTATAAAACCTTACACTGTGATGATACCATGCTGTTGGCTAGCACGAATATCTGGCAATTACAGATTATTTAATAGTTAGCTGAGAGATAACAATGAAAATGAGAATTAAGTTTTGAAGTGAGATAGAAATTAAGCAAGTGAGACAGATAGGGTAGCACCAGTCAATAGGTTAAGCACTTTACTTCTGGATGTTCTGCTTCAGCTGGAAGCCATAGGAATTGGTCATCTCAGTTCTTACCTAAAAGTAGTTCTGTTACTTGGATGAATTACCAATGTTAGATCTATCTGTTATAAGTTCTCTGTTAACCTGTTTCGTGGAATCATGGCTGTTCAGTAAATGCTATTCAAACCTTTTGTGGAGTCAACTAAGTTTCTAGCTAAGTTTCCCTACCAGCCACCAATTCTACACAATGTCTTAATGTCACATAGGGTAATGTGACACTCCACTTTACCTTATGAAATGATCTAATCCAAATCCAAAATTAAACACACTTTGCAGCCCTCAAATTAACACTTCCAATATTTTTTCCATTTTTGAAAAGTGTGAATGAAAAAAATTGTTCTTATATAGTAGCTTTTTGCTACCTTACTTAGTTGTCAGAACTTTGGCCATGTTCTGCAATGATGATGAGTTTTGAAACCACTGCTAAAATTGAGTGAATTGGTCATTGAGGGAAACATCATTTTGAGTGAAATGTAAATTGCATGAAACTTCCTATTGAATAAGAAGTGAATTGAGTAAAACATGACTTTGAGTGAAACATCTTTTGGGTAAAAAATAGACTTGAGTAAAACATTTTTGTGTGAAATATCTGCACACCCTATCAAGAGCATTGTACAAATGGCATTGAAAAAGGAAATTGTGAATATATTGAGATAACCTGAATTAGAATAATATAATGGAGTTTTATGACTAACATTTTAGGGATAGCTGACATTCATTTATTATGCAAAGTAGAAGCAACACATGATTGTTGAAAGACTAAAAGGATGTTTGTTTATGAACACCCTTTTCAGTTCACATACAACTTAAGTCTTTGTGTTAATGCATATATATCCTCTATCAAGTGCTTGGAGTCACTTAGTGTGTTTCTTTGGTCTCTTCACATAAAAATAATTGGAAAAAGTTTCCCTTAAAACTCAAAGTAACATATATGTTAAATAAAATGAGCAATAAACATGCTAAATAAATAGTCATTTGATTATTCCCTTTTGTATTCCTAATGATATGCTGTTTTTGGTTAAATTCAAATAAATTATGAATATATATAATTAATTTAAAGAGTAAATCATTGTTACACAATTTCAAAGGCATTTATGAATATATCTTTCAAACATTAGTTAGGGTGCCTTTTGGAGAAAATTATATTTAAATTGCATTACTTGATCTTTAAAGAACTGATTTTTCAAAAAATGAAAATGGTCATTGCTAAAAAATTACAGGTAAGAGTTGAAATCAACATCTTAAGAGTATTAATTCCAAGTGATATATCAGTAATGCTGTTGAAATAATGAATTTGATATTTTTGTTTTAAAGAATTACGATTTTTTTCAGGTATGGTAAAAAGGACAAACGTTTCTTTGACGTACAGCAAAAAGCTAGTTATCGACTTACAAATGAGATCTCGAAGTCGTTCAAGATCTCGAGATAGAAGAGGTCATGATCGTTCTAAAAAGCGGAAACGATCTCGTTCTAAGGAACGCAAAAAAAGTAGGTCACGTGAACGAAAGGAACGACGACGAAGGTCATTAAGTAATGAAAAAGATGTATTTGGTCGATCTATTAGTAAAAAAATTGCATTAGAGGACAGAGCTAAACGCGAGGAGGATGATCGTAAATTTGAAATGGAAAGACAACGACAAATGTTAGTTTCTTTCGATATTAGCTACTCTTGCAAAACAGATTACTCGAATTCAAACTTTAAATAAATGATTTCGTCAATCAGCAATTTAAATTTTCACAAATTTAGCCTGACTGATGAAATGTCAATTGCTAATTATATTTTAGAATCTCCGAGCATAACCTGGAAAATATTCCTCATTTTTTAAGTATCTAGGTTTCTTCTTCGGAAACTACATCAACTAACTGGTTTTATGAACGCTCGTTGAGGATAGCAATATTTTTATATGTCTCAATGAAGGTAACAATTTTATTTATGAAATCATAATTGTATTACGTATAGTAAAAATATTTTAAATCAATGGGTATTTCATTGTCATTTTAAGCATTCAAATTTTTCGAGTTTTATACTGAAGTTTTCCAAATGAAATGCAAGTTTAGAGGGGCATAGACTGATAGCAGGAACAAATGTAGTTTTTGTTCAGTAATTATTAACAAAATGGAATATGAATGCATTTTTTAAATTGACTACAGTAATCCAAGATAAACGAGTTTTTTAGTGCTTGATTTTTCACTAGTTAATTTATTTATTTCATAACTAGTGTACTACAGATATAATTTTAGACTTTGCTTATATCCAACATCAAAGGGATATCGCTGTTTTTATTGCTTATGTTGTTAATTGTATATTTTAGCCGCCAAAAAGAAATGGAGGAAAAGTTTATCCACGACGAAGTTGAAAAGCGCGTTCAGGATGAAATAGATCGGCGTGTTCATCAAGAACTAGAAAAAAGACACGAGGAAATCAGAAGAGAAGTTCTATTGAAAGTTGACGAAGCTAAACAAAAGATGGAGACTGAATTAATGAAGGATTTAGAACGACGTCGTGCTATTGAACTTGAAAAGAGGAAACGATTAGAGGTTAGATTATTTATATAACTGCGTTTGATCTTGCTTAGGAGGAAGAGAGAAGAAAGCAAGAAGAGTTGGAGCGCATAATGGAAGAGAATCAGCAAAAAATACGAGAGCAACAGAAAAAAATGGTAATAATGTATTTATTAATAATATTATTATTTTCTCATTCTAAAAATTGAAAAGCTATATTTTTTCCAAAAGAAATAAATACCACCATTCTGTCCTTTTCAACAAATACAGGGTTCTATGTACACCTTTACATTCAATGTCAATTTTTACAACTAATAACTAATATAAAATGTAATATAATGATGTAATTTGATTGAAACATTGTAATTATAGAAATTGCAAACATTATTTTGTTTTAGGCTTTCAATCACTAAGAAAACAGTGATATTTATTGATACCAAATTTACAAAGTGCATTCCGCAACAATCCATCTATCTTGCCCCAGTCCTTGAACCCTAGTCGCTCCCTCAAGATTTTGTATGCTGTTCTTTTCTTCCTTGTTACAATTAGCGATCTCTCTGGATCATTTTTATCACATCTGCTTACTCTATGTTGACGAAACTGCGATTTTTTTTTCTTCTTCATGTCTTTTGCCTATAATATCCCATATGATCTTGAACTTTTGTCTACTTGGTCTTCTGTTAATATTCTTGATTTTAGCAAAACCAAGTGGTAACTCCTTTTTAGAGTTCCCCTCGAATCTGCCTCTCCCAGTGAAATTTTCTCCTAATCGTGCTCATTTTGCCACAAACTTGGTTTGGGCTGTACATGTGCTCTTGCTTCTCCGCAAAGCTAATTCCTCTTTCTGTCCTCTTACTAAATGCTGTCTTTAATACCTTATCTGCTTTGAAACTCGTGGTTAATGTCCTTTCCTTGTGTCTATGCTTTTCCCTGTTGGTGGTCCCCGTGCCTTATTCCACTCAACGAAAATCTTTGAAAAAAACGGAATAAAATTATGTTCGGTGAATCAGTTATTGCTATTAAATATTTAAATGTAATATATTACCATTTGTATGATAGCAGTGATTTGTAATGTTACTATAGTGAATGTACAGAGCCCTTTATTTATCAAAACTACCCAAAGCCCAATGTGCACTAAGAGCCCTATATATATGTAGTAGCCTGGACCGTTTTTGGGAAAATTTCACGATTTATTCGGCTTTTGGGCAAAGGTGGTCTATGGTCCAATGTTAAATTTATCTCGATCGGAAGTCATCTTCCTTTCCGGAAATCCATTTCTTTTTCATCGTGAAAAATATGATCTCATGTCATAATTGATCAATTACTCAGATAAAATAAATATATTACAATTAAAGGGATATGCATAATTTTGTTGATTCTATGAAAGCGTGTATCATTAAAAGCGGTTGAGTTTTAGAACGATATTAAATTTCTAATAATTCAGGTGTGATGAAATAATCACATAGTAAATCATGAAACTCCCAAATATTAAATTGCACTTCAAGTTAAAATAACGAACTAAACTTGTTGGAACGAAAGAATAAGGACCAAGTTACACAAATGCGAAAACTTTTAAAAATTTGCACTACACAATAATGTTGTATTGGTTCAGTTTACGGAATTCTCATCAGAATTACAATGTCTTTCTTGGTTTCAGTTTTTGAGTGTCGTTCACGGGATTTGAAATTGTTTTTAACCAAACCATCTTTTCTTTTGTCCCTCACCACTTTCAGTGATGCATGATTGACAACCTTCACAACTCCTTAATTCAAGAAATTATTATTTGCAGCATCAAGAATAGAAAAGTCTATTAAAATTTGACAGTCTGCATCAGCAAATCTTATATTCATTCCTGTAATTATTGTCAATAACAGGAATACGTCATAGTGAAAAAAGCATATCAGAAAATTTTCTGGCAATTTTGCCTTTCGTTTTGAAGGTTTTCTAATCAAATTATGTTTGAGAATCGCTTCCGATGCTTCATTTCAATTTCAAATCGCAAACTTCCTTCAGTAATTGAATTTCTTTCTTCATTAACATCATTATTATACTTAGAGAAAAAGTTGGCAGTTTTCGGGGTTGTTTTGATGATGGCAATAACTTGAATCAATCAGAAAGCTGTGAACATGTAAATTTTTACAAAATGAAATAATCAGATGTGTCTTTATAATGCATTCATAGCTATATAAAATTTCATTTCTCTATGGTAATTTCATTGTTGTAGTATTGTTCAACGCGCTTGTCATTAAGTCGCACAATTATGGATAATACATAATACAGTACTTTGGTAAAGCGTAACACAATTATTACATTTAGCAACTACCTATTACAATTGTCCTATGTTTTATTCTTTTATGTCATTTATTGGAAATTGAACGGTCAATTTAAAATCGTTATTCGTTCGATTTCAATGCCACGCGCACATAATATTATAAGATTCCTTTTCTTTTAATCTTAGTAGCTTAATGTTTTTTTAAAACTACATTGTGTTGCAAGTGTTTAAAACTACTGCTTTTCTGTGGATGGTTTCCACTAAAATTCTTCCGTAAACTGTTTGATTTAGCGTACAGCATCTTAAGGCAAGTGTGTTTGATGAGATTAAGAAGTCACTGTGGTCATTTTTTAAAAAAGACATAAATGAATGTTTCCCTATTTTATTGAAATCTTTCATTATTAATCGAATATTAAATTAGCTACTTTTGATTAAAAATATTCAGCAATATCTTTAATTATTTCTGACTTTGAGAAACAATATATTGAAGTATACATTCATTTTTCAGAAAATTGTTTGTTACATTATTGAAGTATGAAACTATTTTTTAATAGGCGGAAGAACAACTCAAGCTTGTAGAAGAACAAAGAAGAATTGCCGAAGAAAGACTCAGAATAGAGGAAGAGGAAAAAGAGAGAATACGTAGGGAACAGGAACTTGTTTTAGGGCGCAAAAATGCCAGGCCAAAATTGTCTTTCAAACTGGGTAGTACTTGACATATCTAATTCACTAAATATTTATCAATTTCAAACCAAACTCAACTTGTGTGTTCACTGTGCCAATGCAAACGATTCAACATTACATTTTGCAAATATATCTCAGTGGACTTTGGTAGTGTGGTTCCTAGAAATATCTTACAACGGTTTTGTATTGTTAATTTTTTATTAAAATTTGTGTTCTCTATTACTTGTAGATTGTTTTATACGAATATATATTTTAATGTTCTATCTATTATTTTGATTTTGGACTAATGTTAGCCTGCTTTGCTGTTTAATGTTTTGAATTAATTAACTACTATATATTGTTAATAGAGTAATGTTCATGCATTTTTCTTCGCATGCCATTTTTCGTTGTTTCAGAGAAAATTTAACTTTTCGCTCATTATCAATCAATTAATGCACCAAGATAATGTACACATTTACTTTTCCAATTAACACATCTATGTATGTATATGTATTTCAATATTCAATTCTTGCAAACATACAATTGGATTATTCCGAAAGCACTACTATTCCGAATCATTACCCTCGTAGATTATTTGAATGGAATAGAATAGAATTTCTGATTAAATGTTGTGCATTGGCATAGTTAAACACCTCAATAAAACCTGCTAATACTACGCTTAATGCGTACATGAAGTACAAAAAAACAATAAAACAACAAAAATAAGGATGCAGAATTTTTAGTTTACCCAGTTTATTGCTAATTATTGTAACTAATGATGTTTTTTGAAAAACTGAAATCCTTAACATGACGTAGAGCCAATTTTAATGATGTGTTGCTTCAGGAGGTAGTCATTGATTTGACTTTTAAATTTTGTGCTACTTTTCATTTGTTTTTTTCAATTGGTAAGGTATTCCATAGTTCTATTTTTTAGTTTAAAAATGAATTTTTAAGACAATGTTTTTTAAACTTATGTTTTGTGAATTTAGAAGTCCTCGAATTATAAGTTGAATACGTGTATAACAGGAATTGTAGTTTATTGTAAGGTGACCGTTGATTTGAAATATCCCAAAATTTTATTAATGAAAAATATCTTATGAAATATGAAGCATCGTCTTGATTTGCATGGAACTTTTTTGCTCATAGTCGAGTAATTATCATTGTGAATATTTGTTGCCCACCTAATTTGTGAGGCGATTTTTTTATAAACGAATGGTATGTCACAGTGGCGGATTTAAGGAGGGGGGACTACAGTCCCCCATGAGGAAGTAAAATAGAATTCAGCTATTAGGATAATTCGTGGTATCTTAGCAAAAGATGGGAAAATTCCAAATTGGTGCCAAATTTCTGCGTTCTATTTGCAAATCACTCCAAACGTTTGGTAATTTTTGCAAAATATTTGGCAAATTTTTCTAAAATTTACAAATCTTGCAAAGATTCGGAAAATAACTGTCGAACTTTCCACTTTTCAATAATTTTAAGAATATATAAAACATTAGTCAATCCAATATGTATTCCATCTAGCATCCACCAAACTTTAGTAGAGTTTTGTTGAAGAATGTAGTCAAAGGGGGACTGGTGAGGGCTTCTGACACTTTTCTCGAAAATGCCACAAATCTATGCCTACAAAGTGCAAATCCTTGTTACCGTATGAGACATCTAAAAAGCTTCCTCACTCTTTTTGTAAAATTACTGCATAGCTCTCCACATTTCAGATGTTCTGTACACCCAAGGTATTTGTTAAAAGCCCTGTAGAGTCATTAAAACTCAATCCTGTTACACCTCAACAACAATGAAGCATCATTCAACCTACATTGCATGGGTTGTGATTCATTGATATTTCTTAAGAAGTGTGTTAAGCAAGTATATTAGCATTCTGAATGTCTTGAGAAAACTATAAATTCTCTATTTCAGAAAACTTGCGGTTCTAGGCGAGGGATACTGAAATCAATTCCCAAGTAATAATTTTCTTCAACATACTAACTTTACTATATCACATATTTCAAATGATGTTCGAAATGTATTCACAATTTATTGGTTCTAACAGTTTTTTGAAATTTTAGCATTTGTGTACCAAATTTTTAAGAAATTCTGAAATTATGAACACTATTTTGCTCCTTCGTGGAATGAAAATCTAGTATTTATATAATTTAAATGGATGTTTTTATTCTTTTTAAAATATAAGTTTATTATTATCATCTCCTTCATTTTAGTGTTTTGTTTCGATGCTAAACTTGTAAAAAAGCAACTTTATTCCTACATATAACTTTATTAAGCAGCTGAGATCGCAAATTCTGATTTGCTAAGAATCACGAGCTTCAAAATTATTGATGTTATACCCCCAGTTCTAGACATTTTTTCTATACTCCAATAATTTGAAATTGAAATTACTAATGTTACAGAAAAAATTAATGCTAATGATTGATCAACAACCAATGCAATTAAAAATAATTCAGTAAAATGATTTGTTTTAATGTGTTTCTCTCCCGAATTCACAAGACAATGATGGTGGTTTAGTCAATAAAGTCCTGAGGAAATTGACCTGATCTCAATACCATATCTACTCGACTTGTGGCAGAACCGGGGAAAAAAGCGCAAAATGAGACAGGATCAGTACGAGACCGGGATCAACTTTTCAATTCCACCTGAAACTGATAGTTTTAAATATATGTTTGATATTACGGTATAATTGTCAATCTAAAATGTGTTTTTATCTCCATTCAATATTCTGTTTTGTCAATAATGTATAATTTTGGCACACTAAATTTTAGTACGTGACCAGAACTAGATGTATCTATAAGTATTAAATCTGATACATTAAAAAATAAATGGTATTTCAAAAGGAATTCGAAGAAACTCAAACTCGGAAGTAGAAAGTCTGAAGTAGAAGATCATCAATACCTTTAAAACTGTTATCTCAACATGTACAGAAATATATGAGGAATCGAAATTTAGTGAAGTCTAGAATGAAAAATAATATGCAAAAATGGAATTTTGTAGCTTCAGTACCTCTCATCAGAAATTTCTAGATCCGTCCCTGGTTTGTCATTAAATAAAGCATTACAGTATCGATAATGAATTAATACTAGGGAGTTAACCAACATTGATTTCATTTTGCCAATTGCTAAAGGAGGTCTTGGATTCCCACTAGCGTCAAAATTGCTTCTGCAGCGTTCTTAGGGTCATATGTGGATAATAAAGAACTATGTAAACAGATTGTTTCTATTGATGATTATATTTACTCTGTGCCACATCAGTGTTTGCAAGAACTTTCTAGCAAAGGAATATCGTTGACTGAAATGCCTTTACACATAGCGCCAAAAGCACAGAAGTCTATTTGTTCACTTTTACAACAAGTTAGCCAGAATACTTGTTTATCCTCCAGTTTGTCTCCTCGCGATAAAGCAAGACTTCTCTCTTGTTCCATACCAGGAAGTGGGGATTGGTTGGCTGCCATTCCCTTGAAAGCACTTGGTCTTTCTTTCGCTCCTGCAGAATTCCGAATTTTGCTTTGTTATCGGCTTGGCATCCCCTTAATTAATGGTGACAAAAAATGTCCAAAATGCTTTAAGCCTTTGGATTTATTCGGTGATCATGCCATGTCCTGCGCGGTTGATGGTGAAAGAATTGCGCGCTATGATCGACTCAGTGACGCTATTTTTGCAACTGCTTCGAAATGTGCTTTGTCTCCAGTGCTTGAAAAGTCTAACCTCACTGAGTCTCGTGCTC
>CABFPE010000211.1:696688-733787 GCA_900660155.1 Hofstenia miamia | reverse complement strand
TTTCGATTGTCTATTTTTGTGGATTCCACAAAATGCTGGAATTTGCTGTTTCACTTAATAAATATTTTTGTGGATTCCACAAAATATTTGAAGTTTTTGAAACTAAAATATTAATAACAAAAATGGAAAATGTGATTTATTCCATTTTTATGTGACTCTATGTTCATTGTAATGTTAATTTTATATGTATTGATTTTTGTTCTTTTTAAAAAAAAACAATTTTATATTCGGTGATTCTTAAATATTCTATTTTTGTAATGTTAATTTTGTAAAATATGCTTTATTAAATATATACTTTTGGAATTTACAAACTTGCCTACATTAGAAATAGTTTTAATTCCCATTGCCATTTTGCGTAATACTGTGCGTATGTTACTTGAGTAGTTTAATTTATCGATTGTTATTCCAAGATATTTGAAGGATTCGACTTGAGTAATTTTTGACCCCGAAAAATTGTGAAAGAGAGGCATAATATAGAATTCTGTTTTAGATGGATTTACAGTTAAATGGTGCATTTAAAAGAGATTGGTTTCTAATTTACCAATTGATAAAAGAACACACATAATTGAACCTATTAGGTATAAGAAGCGAATAATGAAAAATTCATTTCTAAACACAGCTATAAATATGTGAAATGAATTACCAAAATATATTGAACAAACTAGTAGATTAAAAAACTTTAAAATTGATATTAAAAAATATTTTTGCACTTATAATATAAAAAAACTGAAATGGCGAGGTTATAAATTTTATAATCCTGATTACTCTATTAATAGAAACTAGCAATCGTCATAGCCCAAGTTAACCACTTTTTATTTGTAAATATTCATTGTTTTCTTTATTTTGTTTAATTTTGTATTACTTTCTTGACGCTTTCAGAATTTGTTATCAGTATTTCTATTTATTGTTAAAACAATTTCTGAATATAGATTTTTCTTCTTCTTCTTCTTCTTCTAGAAACTATATCATTTACTCTTTGAAAACGATCACTTAAGTAGCACCTTACTAATTTTATACTATTAGAGTCGAAACCAATGTGTTATATCTTTTTAAAAGAATATAATGATGAATGGAATCAAATGTTTTGGACAAATCGATAGAAGCAATTGTGACAAAATTGTTATTATCGAGTTAAGATTTCCAATTTTCAGTAGCGTAAAGTAAAACATCAGAGGTGGAGTGAGCTTTGCTAAAGCCGAATTGAGAATTCGAAAGAATTGATTTGTTATGGAGATAAGTGTTTCTTTCGAAGATTTTGAAAAAGGCGGGTGATTGAAGTAGGCCGATAATATCAACATCTCAGCGGGTCATCTCTTTTATAAATGGAAGTAACATTGGCTAATTTTAAAATTGAAGAAAAAGTATTTAGTATTTTGCCGTGATTGATGATATGGCATAAAGGACTACCATGCCGGTATTTCAGAAGGGCCGCTTGATTTATTAACTTTTAGTTTATTGCCTGAAGGACTTCGTATCGAGTCACAAATCGGAATGAAAAAGAATTTTGAGGGAGGTTGTAGTTAGATTTGTCAAGTGTAAGTGGCACCAAAGGTCCCAAGTATTTGCCCAGGTTATTGAACTGATCATTAAATTCATTATCAATATCCTTGGAGTTAGTTAATATTCCACCATTGATATTTTCAATAAGATGCAGGTGTTGCATATGACTCTTGTTTCTGTTCAAGACATCGTTGATGAAGTCCCACTTAGGTTTAGGGTCATATACAAGGTGTAAAAAAAGTCTTTGGAATATTGTAGTACGGTATATTTACTGCATAAAATACTGCAACAACCAGTTTAGCAAGTACAAAATAGAACGGGTAACAAGTGTAATTCAAATTCACAGTTCGTAACAAATTCAGTTATTCGAAATGTCCCTAACTAATCAATCATGCTCTCACAAAATTGAAGTCTTCGGTCCTCGTCACCGTCCACCAGCTCTCGTGAATACGTGGGTTTATAAGGATGGGCTCCAATTTTCATAAGGACATTATGAACTGACGTATGTGAAATGCCCACCACTGATGCCATTTCGCGAGTTGATGTTGTTGGATTGCTGTCGATTAAGCCCCTTATTTCAGCAGTTTGCTCATCACCAGTGGCTGTTACGGTCCGTCCAAATCTAGGCCGATCATCAATAATGGAACCCGTCTCAAGGAATTTCTTCCTCCAATAGTACATTGAGCTGTGCGATGGGGCGGGTTTATTAAATTTTTCTTCAAACATTTCACATATTGTAGCCACGCTCTTATAAGATATTAGCCACGAAACGATGTGAGCTTTTTTTCAACAATGCTTAAATCAGCCATTTGGTAGGACACTTTCAGTAGACTACAATGAAACACAGTCAACGAGTCAAATGTCTCGAGTCAGCTATGAGTGCGTTTTCAAGGTGATGCTGTCTATTATCGATTCGAATCTGATGACAAAGCTTAGATTTGATTAATTTGGTTTTGCATTTAATTTATCAGTCCTCCTTTACTTATCATAAGATGATGATGCTCTGAGATGATGGCAACCATTAGGCTAGCAAGTATCCGAAAATAGCGTAACTTAAAAAGAAATAGTTTTCCTTCTAACTAAATGCCTATTTATTTTGAAAAAATCTATAATATTGATATTCGAAATACAGTTTATGCAATATTCCAAAGACTTTTTTACACCCTGTATTTTACTACATATGGATTGTATATACTACAAATTTCGTGTTTAGAAAAAATTCTTTTGTTTGGACAATATAAATTTATTTAAGTCGTGAATCAATGAATAAATTAATTGAGCATGCAGTTTACATCCTCGGATTGAAAGACGCCGTCCCAAGATTCACTCTCTAGGCAAGTTTTTAGAATTTCTATTAGCGCTGGATCCCTTTCTCGAATCTGTATCCATATTTTTTTGTTTGTGTGGTTTATATTGTTAGATGAAATGCAAGTAATAATACAATGATCTGAATAAGAGCATTTACTGTAGACATACTTAAAATCGTTAATGGTTTCAACGAGAAAGTAATCAATTAATGTAGAAGAGTTATTTACTCTAGTTGGTATACCTGAATTAATTGTACTAAGATCAAAAGCATCAAGTAAATAATTCAATATATCTCTTTCAGTATTTTTCAGATAGCTGATATTTCAATCGCCCATCACTATCAATGAATTACTAGTCAAGAAAATATTATTCTAAATGTTTGCTGCCCATTTAATTTGCGAATCGATATTACTTATTAATGAATGGTTTACATTGTTAAAAAAACATTGCAGTATCTATAATGACTTAATTTTAGAGAGTTAACCAACAATATTATTTCGCTATTTACAAAATTTCCTACATGTGAAATAGTTTTTATTCTTTTTGCCATTTTGCAGAATGATATGCGTATGTGACTTAAATAGTTGAATATATTGATCCTAAACCTTTTAAAATACTCTACTCGAATAGTAATGATCAGGCCTCAAAATGTACCTCCAGATCGATCCTTGATATTTACGAAACTAGCTTGCACACCAAACGGATCCTAAGTTTTATTGTGGTAACATTTTTTTATTTATTGCAAACAAGTGTTTAGTCAGATTTGATTGATCTCAACGAAGATACGCTTTGAAAACAATGGCTTGTCATCAGTAAACAAAATTACAGGTTTTTACGCGCACCCAATATACAAAATTCATACAGTTGTTATTTATTTCCATTTCGAATTCTACTTTCTTTCTATATCATTTTCCTAGCTTTGGTGCCTCAAGAACAATATTTCCTTTAGGAAATTCATGTAAATTTCAAAGTAGTAAAATACAATCAGGTTCAATATTTTCAAGATCAAAGCCATATGTTTCTATTTGAACAGAATTTTATTGGTCCTGGTGACATCTAGTTCCATTAGATTTGGTTCAATCCCATTAAATAAAATGTTAAATTTGGTCCAAAACCACATCTATCTTCATAATTTTAGAAATATAAATAGAAACAAAATAATCAAAGTTATATTTCTCTAAATATTTGCATCATCAGCAATAGAAATTTATCACACTAAATGTTTACAAAATTCGATGTAGTTAATTTTATACATTCAATGAAAATAATGTTTCGAATATGTAGTTTTTTTACATGCTCATTATTACCTATAAATAATGGTTTAGTATTTGTCCAAAGTGGTGTTACTTGGGTTGTAATACACAATACACATGTGACATACCACATAAATGTTTGGCATGTTAAGACAGATACATGTAACCAAAAGAATTAATGTCTCCATTATTGAATGAGCCCCGATTTAATGAAGAAAACTTTTCACCCGACGTGAAAAAATAACTCACCCCTGGGAAAGATCTAATTTATAATTATCTCAATCAATTTCCCGTTCTAATATTGACAACACAAAGGTGTGCTTAGAGAATTTTGTTTGGATCGCTTCTCTTTAATATTTGCATGAAAATAATATCAATGGCGTTACATCCATTGTCCAATGTAGTACAATATTCAGATGACCAAGGTCTATTTAGATATTACCTCTTAATTGTGGAATTAATTTTTCAAATGTATTGAGGATTTAGTGCTTACACGGAAAAGTGTGAGTACTATATTGCTTTTCTTGAATGAGGTTTTTAAAAACAACATTTTAAATTCTTCCCACACTTGATCATTTTGACATGTTAAAGATTTCGTGATGACAGTTTAATATACAGTTTAGAAATTAATCTTGAAAACCTGTAGCATTATGTTAGTATACTTTGTCTCCCACTTAATTCAATAAAAACCGAATTTTATGTAATTCCAAAAGTAGAAGATAACAATTAAAATAGTAAATTGAAATTTATTGAAACTATTACACAATTTAAATATCGTGGAGTATAAATCAAAGACAAATTAAACTTCTCTAATCATTTTATGTCTATGATCAGAAAAATTGCAATGGGTATAAAAAGCATTTCTCATATAACCCAATTTATAAACATAAAATACCATTTTAGTTAATGCCTTATTAATATGCCACTTCTTGCCTTGTTAGATTAACAATCTGGGTAAATTAGATTCTCCAATTAGATGGGTTGAAAAGATATGTTTCAATACCACCAAATTCTCGAGAACTTTTGATGATGCTTCTTTCTATATTAGATAATTCTTTTTAATTATTTGTGCAACATTGTAAGCAAACGGTTACATTTGATAAAATTCAATTTCCTTCCTATTTGAGTATACTATCGAAAAGTAAAGTTCAAAGAAATCTTTAGAAATATCATTTTTTAAATTTCACAATTGAGAAAAGGAATAACTTGACATTACATATGAGAAGACTAGATAATCGTAATAAGTTCAAAAAAGAAATGCATGACTAAATTTGCTCTTACTTTTACCGCAAAATTAACAATAAGGCTCAATAATGGGCTCAACTAAGAACAATTTGAAAAACTTGTAAGTAGATTGTATATATCAATTTCTATAAGTATTGACTTGTTTAGCGCACTGTCCATTTTTCACAGCATTTGTTTGTAAACGATGATGTAACAATAAAAAATAATTATTCTTCATCCAATTACTTCATCATTTACATCAATTAATTTTACAATTCCTGATAGTAAACTGCTAAATTTAATGCAATACATGTATATAATTTTGAATTTAACCCATTACCGCAAGCGACTATAAAATCAAACCAATTTAGCTGATAGTACATCTTAATATTCATTAAGACTCCCTAAAAATGAATTGGCAACAAACTTTAGTTTTCAAATTAAAAAAACCAGAAGTATCCTATAATAGGACACTAGGTGCGGCAGTAGGAACCTTTCTTTTAGAATGCCAAATAATTGAGAATCAAAGGAAAGCTCAAACAAATTCACAGGGTCGTCTGATGGAAGTGATATTAGAATCTCGTCCAGTACGCTCCTCTTTCTTTAGTGGGCAACTTACATTATGATGTATTTCACTCCACTTAGCAAATTAGGAAACGGACCGGTCAGTTTCTATATTTGATATACCTGTAAAATTAGCTTCATAAGTACCTGCAACATCAGCTGACACTTTTTGGGCTCCTGCTGTATCTTCATATACTTCATCTTTGTCGGTATTTTCATGAAAATTATCTGAAGGTGCTATTGTGACTGAGTGTACGTTTCCCATGTCATTCATTAGCTCATAGGATAAATTCAGGGCATCTGCAAAGTAAATATGAAAAACTTCAGTTGGTATTTGCATGCACACAAATTGAGCACTCAAGCAAGATAATATGAAATACAGGCTAATGATCTACCAATCACATCATAAGCAGATTGCAATCTTGGTATATTAGTTTAATGCATTGTTAAATTATCAACCGCGCATATGACGCTGTGGTAGGGTGTCTGACTGACACCCCCACAGTCGAGAGGCCGATCCTCCCTCTTTTCAAGTTTTTTTTTGACGACATTCATTCATTACTTATTACTATATGAATGATGAACGTACATTAGCCTTTTCTCTTTTTATTGATTTATCTAAGGGTTATTCATAAATAATAGTAAATACCATAAGAACTAGCATTTTTGTCATAATACGTTTGACTTTATAATTTTCAGAAACATTTTATGATAGTATTACCTTATGCACATCCACTACTTCACATTTTATCAAGAAATACATGAAAATTGTATTAAACTTAGTTTCTTCTGTCCTATTATAGAACAGGTAATGATAACTATATTTTTTACTGTGCATTATCCCATTTTGGATAAATTGCTTGTATCACACTATTACTACTTTTTATAAGCGAACTTTGGAATTCAGATTTTTTTATGATAGCTTATATGGCAATACATATATATATATACATTCAAAAATACCTTTTCAGGCTTTTGATGCACAATATGTCATTGAAAAATTTCATTCAAAAACACATAAAAAGTAGACTTATAATCAAAGTTCAACATTTAAATAAGTTAATTACATATTTCAGGTCCGGGTGTAACATATATTAGTTTGAAAGTACGACTCACCTATAATAGGACAGTAAGCCATGTAATGGTGCATGCTACCAAAGCAAATAGAATATTACCAATACAATAGCATAAAAATAAAGAGCCTTAAAATATAGGATATACAATATCTCTATATTATGCTGAATACTCAAAATCACTCTTTAATGATTTCTTTTTTTCAAAACCTGCATTTTTAATAGTCTGATAGACTATAACACAAGCAAACAGTTACAAAAGGAGTCGGAATTGTTCTTGTCCGAGAGTTTTGTAGACAATTGCAGTACATTGAATTACATTCCATTATTTAATATATTTACACTTGCAAACATTGATATGTATTGTAAAAACGTAACTGCACAATGTACTTAATTGCTTGCATAATATTGTTTCATGCTGATTTTCTTAATCCAATTGTGAAATTTTGAGGGTTTGACATAAACCTTCATTTTTTACACCATTGCAATGGCTTGGTGTCCTGACAATCTAGTTGGTCATTGTGTCACATTAGGGTTAAAATCTTTAGTAACTATAAATACTCTACTCATAGTGAATTCTTCAGTTTTTCTAAAACAACTACAAAATTACAGTGATATCTTAACATACCACAAAAAAATAACGTTATACAAAATGAATGTCAAAGGAAATGCTATCCTTGCGATCACGTTGACATACTGAGCTAAGTTTGATTCATTCCTTCTACCCGCGCATTGGAACTGCAAGTAATCACTGACGACGAATTCAAAAGCAGCAGCGATTATAAAGAGAAAGCAAATCCATGAGTAGGTATGAATCAAGGTCACCTCATTTGGCATCATTCCCTAAAGTAAGTAGTTCAAGAGTTTTTAAAGAGTCTTATGAATACATCAATACATATAATGGAACAAAGTTCTGCGTTTGTATGTTTATGTGAATGTTAACTAAGATACTCAAAGTTGCTAAAAAAAATCTATTACCCATGTATATGGAATAAGTATAATTTCATGCAAGCAGGGTATTGACCAAGAATTTGATACTCAAGTATTGTACTTCACCATACTAATAGTTGACTTCAAAATACATACGCGCAAGTACTTGATGTTAGGTTCTTGTAATTGGATTTTAGATAAGTTGTTCCTTCACAGTAACCAAATTAAAGACAGAAATTCAAGCAGCAATTCTGCAACTTCTAGTTTCACCAGCAATATTAACAGCAGTTGAACTATGAATTAATCCTAAGCCCCATTACAAGAAACTAACTCCACAGACCATTGAAATACATTTCTTTTCTTGTTATAACCAAAATTAATATTGATGCTGATGATATTATGAAGCCACTTAAAATACTAGCATTTTTTGAATACTTGATAACACGCACTAGAAAAATTTGCGATGCTTTTGAACATAACCTGATAGTAAGTTATGCCGAATCCTCATTATGTAATCCAAGAAGACCACCCAATCTTAAATGTATTCAGATTTTATGCCTAATTTAGTAGTGTATTATATTGTGACTCAACATTGTAGTGAAACTAAATTCCGCTCAAAATACAACTGTTTTACCTTCTCTGCAAAGCTCACACTATTTGTAGTTTTCCGAATTTTCACAACTTAAATTGTGTAATTTGCTCAAATATTTGTTCATTAATCCCAATGGCATTTGAAAAGAAAGGATGACCTTTATTATTGAATCTAATAGATGTAGAAATTGGATACAACATTGCATGCAAAATTTCTCACTAAGAATGATTACATCATATAACTTGACATCTATACAAATGCCAATTCCTTAATTTGGCGAAATCAAAATTTCAATGAAAGAAATTTATTGATTGTCTACATTGACATATCAGTAGATGTTATCTTAGCATTTTCATTTTAATCTTCAAATCATTTGAAGGCAACTTCTCGTTTTACACTTAAGCGATTTACCAAAAAATGTGTGCTATTTTAGCAATGCAGTTTTAACAATATATACGTTTCTGATTAAAGTCAAAGCAATCCTTGCATAAAAATAACAAACTGCGGCAATCAAAACTGTCCAACTGTATATCTGATATTTTGAGAATAAACCTTATCAATATTTAACGTCTGTTTCTATTTGGTAGAACAGCATTAATGGCGCCAATCAAAACACTATTACTAACATTAACATATCACGTTCGTAATTACATGCGTTGTTGCTAGTGTTATTTCCCTCATAATGATGATAATAATAATGCAATTTTTGCAAAAATAAAAGAGTTTGGTGGTATTGCAACAAACTATCTACACAGTAGTGATCCTAAACTTTTAAGCTTGTGATGATAAGACAGAGACTAGTGGTAGTCTTAAACAAGCAAATAAAAGACTAAGTCCACCCAAGTCTAATCCTTTTGAGACTGTCCGGGTGTTTGTAAATGCCTTTTTTCTCAATTATTTTTATTTAAATCGTGTGTCAACCCACGAAGAGTAATCAGGGCCTGTGTAAGCCCATAACCGAGACTGTAACACGACGCCCCTATCTCCTTTTATGCTACTAAATTTCTTAATACATTTTACAAAATCGCTAAGAAAGAAATTTATTTTTAATTGACGAACGGAAAAACTTGCAGAATTCCTTGAAGATTTAATCTATATACACCTACTATATACCCACTACATCAACTACATAAAACCAATATTTGTCTGTCTTTTGTACGAGGTCCAATATAACAACAAGAATATTTCCTCCTGTCGCGAGACCTAAAAACTGGAAGAAAATGGTGGTAGTGTATAAATTGACAAGTCACTTTGAAAAAGCAGCCATATTTGAATGGGTAGCGTTTTCTAAACCCTTCACCAATAAATTTCACCGTTTGTAAGTACTCCAGCATTTGTAATCTAGATTTTGAGATATGAACAAAGCAAAAGCATCCAGTAATTGACAGAATACTGAAAATAGGCAAAAATTTGTCTTGTGCTTGCATTTGTATTTTTAAGTAAATTTATGAAAGCATGAGCAAAACCTTTTGTATAGGTTGTAGTCTAGGATTTATGGCTTGTTTCTTATAAAAACAACACTGAAATTCATCTTTATGCAGCGATGATAATAGAAAAACGACTCTGGTATTTTTGAGAACATGCGACACTAAGGTAGGATCTTTTCGAAACCCAAATAATGACGACACGGAATGAGAAGAAATTCAGATGGTGCTTATTTATTATTATTTTGATATTTTCCTGCATATGTGAGCTGCCGTATCAGCTATAATAGTTTGCTCACTTTCTGCAAGAGATGGGTCTAACTCAGGAACCACACACCATTCTTTTCCTAGTTCAGGTAGATCACTCAATGCTCTTCAGTAGTCAAATGCCTAGGTAGATTTGTCTCTGAGATATTATTATCAATATTTAGGATCGGACTTAGATGTTACACGTTGAAGTTTTTGGCAACGACGCTTTCAATAGATTCTTTATTTCTAATCAATGTAACTAATCACATACGCTATTGCTGTAATACAATAATTTATGTTCTACAATGACCAACTTACGGTAGACATTATTCAAATGTTAAAGGCTTTCCATTTTCAGACACTATGGTCCAACTAACTACTTTGTCATCGCCTATTTGCTTATTTTGTTCTACGAAGCTAAATCAAAGTAATAAATTAGTCTGTGCATGTTGTGTTGACCTACTTATTGACTATAAGATTATAGCAAAATTGTAAGTGGAAAGAAAAGACTGAGTGAGTTCAGAATAAAAGTCAATTGCAAAATTCTAAGAAAGGACGGTGTGTAATGGCCCAAATATAGAAGTTGTCTGAAAGTACTTTCTATATTTAAATTGATGTCAATGCACCAATGCTATTCAATGTATAGAGGCAGAGACAGACATCTGCCTAAGTTTGACTGTAGGAAAAACCGGACCTGACTATAATGGTCAATGTAATAGGATCAAATTAGAATCAATCTTGCTTTTCAAAAACGTTGGTGCTGTATTTGACTTTCTAATCAATTTTATTGCTTCCTTGCAACTGCAGTCGCAGCCCTTTGTTGAAGGTCCGCATTTATAATGAAACATAGTTTCCATTTTTGAGTTCATTTCTTTATAAATGGCAATTATGGGTGGTAAATTTTAATTAAGTTCAAAGTTTTGAATTCCTAAAATTAAAGATGACAATATATGCGCTGGCTTTGCTTAGTCGTCAAGACTCAAGCTTAAGATTTAAGTTAATGATTTTAGCAAAAGTGTGCAACCTCATGAATTTAATATAAATGAGATAACCTACACTTTAATAGCGAGGCAGAAATCGTCCCGAAAGCCGCTAGGAATACTTACATGTGACCTAAGCAAACCCTCCTTGCTTTTTTATTAATCTAACTTCCCTTTTAAAATTACGCT
Source organism: Hofstenia miamia (assembly GCA_900660155.1). Lineage (NCBI taxonomy): Eukaryota > Metazoa > Xenacoelomorpha > Acoela > Hofsteniidae > Hofstenia > Hofstenia miamia. The sequence continues at coordinate 722,501 of CABFPE010000211.1, read as the reverse complement.
GCATATTGCTTGCTCGTGTTGAAAGCATAGGTGAAGACGTGTCGCGTGAAAGGATTTTTTTTAAATCGGGTCATTCACTATTGGCGTTATTAATAGCTTTTATAAAAATGTAAAGATGCTTGTTTTCTTACTTCCATATTATGTTCTACCATTTTATTACATTTATTTTGTTAGCCGTAGTTCTTCAATTGGGTTTATCCATGTTAAATATTTTTGAAGCTTGCAATTCCTTCTCCGGCTCAAATGAACAAGTCGGGAGAAACGAGTCCAAAAGTTTTGACTCGTTTACACCCCTGTTGTATGTAAGTCATACGTAATGTTTAAATATGCAATAGTGATATAAACACCAATGCGTTTTTGTGAATGTAGCATTCCTCATGTTTAGTATTAGTTAACCTTGTTTTGGCAGATTTCAAACATTCATAGAAATATTGTCGGCTATTTTCTAATATCATTAGTTTAGCAAAATGATATAGTTATTGCAATATCAACGTATTTTGCAGAAAACTTGGTTAATAACATCAATGTACATGATTTAAAATTATTATCTGTTATTTGGTTTATAGCTATAGTTGTATATGCACACAGACACACATACACACATACATGTGTACAATAAAAATTCTGTAGAAGCTGTAAACAAAATCACATAATTTAATTTATATATATATATATATATATATATATATGCATAATTTGTTGTGTAGGTGTTGATGTAATTCATTGTTTAAGATATACATCAATGAATAAAAATGTCTTTGAATGCTATTTTGACAGCAAATACTATTAGAATTTTTAAACAAATTGCATTATAGTGTAATGCTTAATCATTTTACTAGCTTGTCATCACTACTTCAAATCTAAAAGTTTATCTATGGCCATTGAAAATTTTGTTTACATCCTACATATACATAATTTAAACTTCTGTTTATTTTAAGGTCTAGTGTTGAGGTTATACGAAGAAACCTTAAGCTGATTTATCAGAAACAATCACCTCACTCGTATTATATAATAGAATGCTACATGATTTAATCACCTACTCTGGATGTTGAGATATGAGTTAACATGGCTAGGACCACTGTCACAACCGCAGTTGATCGCGCTGGTGTGCATTTACAATCAATCCAAAAACTTATCCATGATGTAACAACTAAAAGACAAGAAGGCAGAACGGTGTGAATGACAAGTGCTGAAATGTTATTTGCAAAGGATATCTTTAAACCTTTTTGATGTATCTAAAGCAAACGTTACTTAAGTAATTACATAGTCAATACAAAATTATTTAGATAAAAATTTGGTAATTATGCTGAGTGACAATGAATCATATAATTTAATCCAATAAATTAATTTTGAAATTTAAGGGCATTTTTGAGTTAAAATACAAACCAGGCATATAATTCCTTTTAACTACATGGAAATATATGGATGATAAATTTGAGAATAATAGAAATATACCATTGTAAAATCCTCAACATCCCCATAGTTTTCAATGAGCACAGATTCGATATATACTGTGGAATCTTCAATAGTTTTTGAATTAAATTGCACAGGTTGAAGAATTAAATCACTTTCCTTTGGTAAGTTGGGAATTCTTATGAAGAGGTAGCAATAGATACGATCCAATGGAAAAAGCCATACTCGCACTTGGCAGCGGGTCTTGATTGAAAACGTCGTGTAAGAAACAATGTTATTGTCCACTGGACGAATCCAATACTCCGTTTTTTGCTTTTCACCAATGCTAATGAACTAAATGGCAAGCTTAATCAATTTTATTCAAGCAGGAGATACAAAATATTGATACATAATATAGCTCAAGTAACAAAAAATTAACTATCATTAGTTTTCAGATGGATCGGACCGACGCACCTTATCAGCCATAGTTTAAACAACCCAACCTTTTCGGCAATTAATGTTAGCAGACGCTTTGAGGAGCTACATGGCAAAAACATAAGCACTAGCAACCCCTCATACCTCAAAATCGACAAACGAATTTTTTACCAATTATAATATTCAAATTATGCAATGGCCACCGCTAGATCTGATACCCATAGAGAACGTGTTGCAGATTCTGAAGGATTTTGTCGACACCAAGTAACTCAAGAAGTTAGAGTCTGTTTAATGGATTCAAATTCAAGAGGTTTATCTGCGTGTCACGCTTTGCAAGGCAAACATGTCAAATAACTTTGTCACCAGGTTACAAGCTGAGACAATTATATTTTCAAATATATTTTATAAGCCTCAATTTGCCTTTCGTTTGTTATCAAAAATGTGTTTGTAATGTGGCCACTTTTTCGACCTGAGCTATTTATATTAAGAATTAAAGCCTCAAATATCTCTTTAATTAACTATAATTTTATTGCCTATTTAGACAAACAAAGGTGCAGAATGGGTCATAATATATTCTTTATTTAATAGCTGGACTAGCGTCTGATATGTGAAACAGAACTGATTGTTATTTATATTGACACCAGACTGACATCAATCATTGATGCATGTGCTCTTTACAATATACGTCAAATTTGTATTTTACGTAATGGTTCAATTTTTGCAAACAAATTTACGCATCGATAAATACCAGGCGTATTCCAATGAATATCTACAGAATTATCTCACTGCATATTTTATTGCATTATATACAATAAGATACATTTTCTGCAACATGCTAACATGTCATGCCTTAGTCTGTAATTGCACTGATATAGTTTGAAAATATTTTGTCCAATGTATCCTAATAAAGCGTATAATGTGTATCATAGTGAAATTATTGACGATTTACAACTCATCGCATCGCATCTTGTGAATGGTGTCATGCACTATGTTCTTGTTGAATTTATGAACATATTGTAATGTATATTATTAGAAGATCACTTACATACTGAACCAATAAAATTTTACGTTTACTAGATTCGTTATCAGAGATTGCAAGATACCCACGTGTTGACATAGCTAATATCGAAAATCTGTTCAATACTCATTCTCCTTGATTTCTACGGCAACAAGAGATACATGCATTATCATAGTCCTCTAGTAGGAATGGTTTATATATTTAGCATGTATATAGTATATCTATAGGTAAATTATTGTATTCGATATATATGTATATATTTCTGACATTTGTTCTAATTAATGTAAGTTGCATTTCCACCTGTTAATAATTTTCAATTTGCACTTACACAGAATTTCTATAGGTTTTTAGGGAACTACGTACTTACCTAGTTTCACGTGGAGTCATAAATACAACACAAATTCTGCCTCATTATTTGGCCATTAAATATTCTGGCATCATAAAAACTTCTACTCATTACGCAATGTACAAGGAATTTGTCCATCATCTACCAACTAAGTCGTATAATTATTTTGAAATATTATTGAAAATTTCTTTTCCCTGGTTTCACGCTTTAGTGCCATACTAGTTCCCAGTCGAAATATTTTTTGCATCGGCTCTAGTCGAGTCAACTCAATACAGTATATAAAATTCGTGTCGAGTCAAGCCTGAATTTCAAGCTTTGGTCTTATCTACGCACATAGGCCTATCAATATAATAAATGTAGAGTCACTTTTAAATAAAGTCAAGGAATACTTGAATAAAGGTGTGAAGTCTGCTTACCAACTTGAAAGCATCACTGGTTTAATGGGGTTTAAACTATTACGAAAAATTTCAAAGTTAAACTTTAATGTTAAAAAATTATCACAAAATCCAAAATCCCAGTTCTATGATATACAGAGCAGTAAATTCGATGACCCTAAGTGATAATATAGAACGAACACTGGATATTGAGGATTTCTGTAAAATTGCTAACTCGACACTACATGTATTTAAATTTAAACATTCAAAGTTTACTTAAGCAAAATGTAGTAAACATTAAAATATTCTCAAAAAAAATTAAATAATTTTTAAATTTGAATGCAAAATTTTTTCTTAATAATTGTTTTTCAAATTCGGATAAGTGAGAGTAGCGCCTCGCATTCGGAGTCCTTTTGCGATATGAAAAAATACTTGAGTCAATTGAAAAATGAAATTTATAAATATTTTGCAAATTTGGCCAGGATTAGAAAGCTTACCTGTCAAATTTCATTACAAAGCATTGTAATAAGATATTAGCTGGTCAAAAATCTTTGCAGAGTTTTAAGAAATTTATGCTTGCAAGTGATTTTATTATTGCATGTAAAATTACCTTGGAAAGTACAAGTTCTGGTGTCCAAAATTTTGAATTTAAGTGTCCATAAAAATTATAACCCATTTTTTCCATATCCTCTGAATTAGTGTATCTGTTAACCCGATAATCTTCCCATTTCAGAAGAACAGCCAAGCGGACTTCAGCACTGGTGAAGACCTTCCTGATCATCTCAATCTTCAGCTCAATTGATAATTTCATGTTTAATGAAGGTGGGGTTTGCAAAGCCGTGACATTGACGTTATTGGCAATGGCAGCTTGAGCTATAAATTGCAGAGTGACAAATACAACGGTTGTAAACATAATTTGTAAATGTTTGTGAAGTACGAAAGATTATAATTGTGTTATCGGATTTATTCGATATAATATTCACAATTCCCCAATTCCTCGCTGGTGTCAATGATAAGGTGGAAAAACATGTGTAAATCCAGAAGATACGGGATTAAAACGATCCTGGAGTTGAAAATTTTAACCTGTAATATAAACTTTTAAACAAAATTACCCACATTTTTTAATGAGAATAATTTAATATAAGCACAACTAAGATTAAAATTTGTAAATTTAGAGCGGAGCCATGCTCCTAAATAATTACTGCATTTTTATGTTATGATTTAACAAAATTTCATTTCTGAAGAAAGAAAGTCCAACACCGAAATTTACTAGGGCCGCTGGGTCCAAACGAATTTAACAATGTGGACTGAGCCACAAAATTGTTTGCAGATTACTAATCATAAAACAATAAGAAAATTAAGTACATTACAAGGTGGAATATCTATAAATGGTGTAATAAACTATGCACAGAAGCCGTAAGGGCTATGCCTAAATCGTCCTAAAGAGTACCTCCTCGCGGTGGCTCCTGTATATTAATAACTAACACTCAATTGTCGCGTCGGTGTACGGACTCCCGAACCTACATCAGACGTTAAAACCAGGGTAGAATAAGGTGCCACCATATGTTCTTTGTGCATATGGGGGCGGTAACGGTTGAAAAACCTGTCTGTTTTAGTTTTTCAGGTAGACATGTAGCGACGCAGTGGAAACACTGTTAGCGAGACTGCTACTGGTGCCAGTCAATGAGTGCGTCTCATGGGGCAGTCATGCAAGGTTAATTCCTTGTTTCTCCCCTATGAGATCTGCCAAAACCAGCACTTGCTGTGCCTTTCCTGTGAGGCAGCTTTGCTGTGTTACAGGTACATAGTTATGATTCAACATGCTTTTTAACTGGAGACTTTTATTCACTAGATGATTGTATTCAGTGAATACGCCCGCGTACTCCAATAGCATTTCGGATCTTTTAGCACCAGCAGGTGCTCTCTTAGTTACCACCGTTAGTAGCCTTGGTTGGCCAAAAGAGGAGAGCCGCAACTCTCTCAGCTGAAGTTCAGTCTTCGGCTTCAATCTGCTGATCAGACTCAACACAGATCAGCACTCTGAGTCACTAGAGGTTTCTCACGATCCAACCGGCCAGGCATACTTCCAGGGGTTAAAGTCCGGACCCGGATCATGATTATGCCTACTGAGTTAGTCTTTTGATTTCTTCAGTAACCCCACATAACAGCCAAACTTCGGCTATGTACGGCACTAATTTTTTAGGATTGCTTAAAGTTTTGGTTCATACAAAAATAATCATCATTTATATCATTTACATAAGGAATAGACAATTAAGTACATAGCACGCATCCCAGAAAAACCTTTTTTTCAATTGCAAATACTAAATTTGTGTAATAGATTTTGTCAGGTTTTGGTTTGGAGAGCAATCTGGTCAACGATCAGGAAATGTCCGGGCAGGCCAGCTTCCACTTCTGATGTGAACCGGTTTGTATACATCTCTTTATATAACTAAAAACAATTATTTTGTTGGAATTTGTCTACCAATGGTTGACGCTTTTCTGAAATATTCTTCACCTTTTAATATCCAAAGGTTAACATATCTCATATGAATTTGGATTATATTTTCTTTCAAAATAATGAAATTCATAATAGCTGTGTGATTGTTTTACCAGAACCTTCAAAATATTAGGTTCAAAATAGTTTTGAAAATTCTTAAAATCAATATAAAAAACTGCAGTAGTTTATTAAAATGGAGTATCAATGTCTCTTTTAAAAAATTTTATTGAAATTATAAATTGTATTTGCAAAAAAACAGTTCTTGTAGGAGATAGTAGCACATTTGGTACTTTTAAAGATTCGATTTTGAGGTCAGATACGCAAGCACACAAACTGTTACATTTATAATATTATCAATACATCTTTATTATTGTAGTTTGTAGAGTTTGTAATGTTTTAGTATTTTATGCAATAAATTACGACTAGGGCTGTCATAAATCAATATATCAAAATTCATAACCCTACTCACTGTAATATGCAAATGTTAAAAACATGGCATAAAATAATAAATAACATAAACATCAATATCTATTAATAAAAAAACAACTAATTTACATATGCAAAACCGTATTTTCCAAATTAGATCAGAGGTTTTAGTTATTATTTATTCTATGCTACCACTGATCAATATGTTAACTGACTGAGCGCATAAGCAGCTTTTATAATTGTTTCATATGCATACGTTAAGAATATGACAATTTTTAAATTTAGTTAATTCTCTTTAATATTAACTTAAAGAATTCACCTCGGTTGAAATCTGATAAAGTATAAAATGTTATCAGTGCAAGTAGTAAACTAAATCAATTTCAGTTCTTCCTAATTCCGCAACCCAGCAGTTCATGTGTTGAAGAAAATTTTTCCATGCTAGGAAATTTACTAACTAATAACAGAAATTTTAAATTGAAAACGTTTTTATTGTATTTACTTACATTTTTATTAACTGTGAAAGATGATATGATTTAGTTTATAGCGTTCGTGTAGTGTTACATAAGCTACTTAAAAATAATATTTTCTTGGCTATAATAAGTTAAATTTTTAAAGTTGAAATTTATATGTATTTTAGTTCAAAAAAATTTCATCCTTAGTGAAGAATAATGACATAAATGATTATTGTTATGAAAAATATAAGAATTATACACAATTATTTAACACTTTTTGAAAAATGCATGGCTNTACTTACATTTTTATTAACTGTGAAAGGTGATATGATTTAGTTTATAGCGTTCATGTAGTGTTACATAAGCTACTTAACGTTGCTTTGATAAAAATAATATTTTCTTGGCCATAATAAGTTAAATTTTTAAAGTTGAAATTTATATGTATTTTAGTTCAAAAAAATTCATCCTTAGTGATGAATAATGATATAAAGGATTATTGTTATGAAAAATATAAAAATTATACATAATTATTTAACACTTTTTGAAAAATGCATGGCTAAAATATTTTTAGAAATTTAATCTATTTGGATTTTTTATCACTTAAATGTTAGCAACTAATAACCAAATATTTGAAAACGCTAAGAGCTGAATCAAGTTTACTACAGAAAATATACACTACAAATTCACAAAAATTATAGCACCGCTAAATTAAAAAAAATATTGTAACGGTGTTGTACAGTTTTTACCAAAAAAATGATATTACTTAGTACATTTCAAAATGTGCAAGACATCGTGTCTTCTTGTTAAAAATACGTATAAAACCTGTTCTATTATTATTTTGGGTTAACAACTATGTAAGAAAATTACAACTGAAGATAAAAAGTGGAAGCATACCTGAGTAGGATTTGGGCATGCCGACAGAAAGAAAATCCAGGTATATACGGAAGACATTACAAGGAAAATATCGGAATAATGCAGAAAGTTGAAACAGAGACGATAACAGTGAGGGCCTAAAGAAGGCATTATTAAGAGTAACAGAGTCACTGATGATGACAACACAGGAACAAGCAATCAAAGTACGCGAACAGAAGAGCTGATTTAATTTACCATTGTAAGCAGTTTATAAAAGAAATAATGATAAAAATAATCTAAAAAACAGTGCGCAGAGGCGTATTTAGAGAGGGGGCCCCTTTGGGGCAGGCCAATTTCAGCGAATTTTCATACGATATAATCGATATATTGATGAACAGCCTTTTTGTTTGACATAAAGTGCAAAAAAGTAGATCAATTCATAATTACTCTATTGCTTTATTAATTTAAACGTTTGTTTAAATTTGGTCATCTTTACTGCAATATATAATCAAAATTACCTAGGCCTATATGTCTCAGAAAAGAATTCCCGCCCCCCCTTTAGAAATTCTCGATACGCGCCTGACAGTGCGGATTAGTAAACGGAAATTTACGGTTTGGTTCCAAGCCTTAACGGATGCGTTATTTTTTAAGGTAAGAAGGAGTGATTACTAAATGTATTCACAATGAACATATATGATCAAAACTGTATATATTCACTTTCAATATATTGTAAGCACCAACAATTTTTTTTAGAAAATCGGCTAGAAATGACAATCTAAAATGAAAATCACAGGGAGCTATGGGAAATGCGCAAGTGTAGATACCATTATTTCGTGAGTTTCTTAATCTTATTACTATTTTCGTAGCATAGATTTATAAAACTTTAGTTCATTGGTAAGTTCAATTTTAACAGAATCGCATTGTCTTATTGCATTTTGCTTATTACTACAGCTGTTTCTTTGTCCTCTAAAAAATACTATATAAGCCCACTCCATAAAATTTTCAACCACATGAAATACTGTTTTTCGTAAATTTGCAAAGAGAATTCGGATTTTATAAGAAAATATTTGAAATCACTGAAAAAAATTTAGATTTAGGATGATATGTTTTTGTTGCTGTAGGTCGGGGCTAGTTGATACAATTTTTTTATTAATTGGTTTTTCAACCAAGCCCTGCAATGCCATGACACTATATTTGGTACTGAACGATCTTGCATTTGTTAGCTATAATTTATGACTTTAATATATTTAAGAAGTTTTAGAACTTTTGATAAATTGAGCGAAATGTAGTCATGTGCACATTGTATACATACCATGGGGAAATTAATACGTTAGGGTCTACGATAAAAAGGTATTAACTATCGCTTACGTGCATGGTAAAATTAATAACGGCGCATTAACAATATGTTATTGAATATCTTAAGGAGTGTAATATAGAACTTTGTTAACCAGAAAAAACAAAGGTATATTTATGCAAACAATTTTTTTCAGACCATTTTATATACAATCCAAACTTCATCATAGTTGTGACAAATGCAGATTGAGGACTAATTCTCTTCATGAACGCTGTGAACCAATCGAGACCAGTCTTTTATTTGTATTCCAAGAATCTGGTATCTTCACGATGTCTCTGCAAGCAAATTGGTATGCAATATCACGTAGACATGATGTCGTTAAACCATAATATATTGAACTGCATTCTAAACAAAATGTTACGAGGTCATTTTCAACTTGTCTTGGCATGGTTCATTGCACTAGCTTTGTGTTTTTTTCACTAGCCAATGCAATGTTGCAAGGTGTATGTTGTGGTCCTTAGCTGCATTTCGAAAAGAAGCGCCGTCTAAGCAGCTATTAAATGCTCGTTGAATGCTTGAAGGTATCAAACCATTATCCGGGGTTCTTCTTTTATAAGTTCGAACCATCTTCTAAATAAAACTAAATTTGATCAAATTTTGTGCATTACTTTAGGAGATACTAGTGAGTGAGACGATTTTTGGGATATTTAAGTAGCCTTCCCCTATTCAACGATGGACTCGATAAAATTTTTTTTGCGAAATTATATTTTGGGGTTAGATACACACAACATACCAAAATTTCAGACAATTTCTTGAGCCCTGTTTTTGAACGCTATTTTTTCGGTTTTGGGGTACAAGAAAATTTTGAATTTGCACCTATTTTGTAATATCTTACTTTATGTGAGTGCTCATTATATGCAATATTTCTTGCATTTTTCTGCATGACATAAATATAATTTCAAAAATTGCACGGGGCAAGTTGATACATGTATCATCTAACCCTGTTGTTAACTGTATCGACTTGGCCCTTCATGAATTAAATGGGAATAATATTTAGCTCATGGTTTTAACACCTTACAGTCAGATTTAAACTTCTTCTAATATAAGTGATCAGTATTTAGCAAATAGCGAAGTTTGGCGGCTGCAAAATATCAAAGAAAGGCAAAGAAAATACTAAAGATGTTTTTATTTACTATTGCATGCATAAATTATATAATTACTCACGTCAGATCATAGAGCAAATAGCTCGAGCAATGATAATGTGTGGGGTAAATGATGTTCACGTGTGGTTCTGAAATTGCAAAAACTTTACATTAAATGGCGCTGCAGCAAGTATGCATGTCCTTTATTAACTTAATCCTTGTATCAAGTAGCCCGGTCTCCCCTACCTTATATTGATTGACATATTCTTAGAATGATCATCAAATTTATCATATTAGAATAGTTGTTTTTAGGCACCATCATGTGGTAAGAAATTGAATTTTCGCAATTCAAATAGCTTGATTGAGTCAGGTTAGGATTCTTACAGGTCTATAAGGATTAATCAGATCATGTCAAGCTTCAGGTTCGGTTTGACTCATCTTAGATCAGGTCCAAGTTAAAATAGGATCAAAATCAGATTTGACAATATCAATGTACATGTCAATTTTTATATCATTTTCATCCGAACGTTGCTTAACTGCTTTCCTTTATTACAGATGTGAAATGCGGCATAGGCTGTAGTAGAACATCAAAATGATAGACGGGGATAACAGTATATAATTTCTTATGCTATCTATGCAAAAGTCAAACGCATTAGCTTTGTTGATTTATGATTAGCTTTTAGAAAATTATAGGGTTAACTTGTTTACCCAATGGCAAGTTTATCTCTGCTTTACTCTAAATTGTACTAGTATTATGGTTGGTATATATAAATATCATCGTAAATAAAATCAATATGTTACTAACTATGGTTGCATCACTACACAGTCTGACAGATAATTACTTAGCACAATAATTTTCTGTTTTTTAAAATATGTTAATAATTAAAACCGATGTTTGCATTCAGATACAGTGTAAAATAAATGGGAAGTATAATTCGATAGAAGGGCATCCTTTCCTCAATGAACATCAGAATTAAACAGGCTTAAATCAGGTCAGGTTTGATACTAAAGTAAGTCAGGTCTGCAGGGCAGCTAAACTCATCAATAAAGCTACACTTGTGAATAGATTACTGTTGATTGTGTTTATTACTATATGCATTCTTAAGCATATTCTTTTCATAATTTTTACAGGATTTCAATTATTTTCAAGCTAAACTGAATTTTCTAAATTTGATTTTGTTTTAGACTTTTTCCTAAATCAAATTTCGTAGGATTTCTCAGCGAAAGTATTCATGTATTATTTGTCAATTGACAGAAATTGCTTGAAATAACAATTTATTCATTTTTGTAGAAAGATTAAATGTGGGTCTGTTACTCACCTTTGAAATAGTATATAGTTAATTAAAATTTACTGACAAGGGTAACACTTATAGCAGAATGTAATATACAACAGTCTAATATTTTAATAAAGCATTTCTGATGGATCTATGCCACAATGGGTACCACTTAGATGCCAAAATTGTGTGAATCTGTTACGTGGAACTAACCTATAGTATGTTTACATGCTGTTTGCGGTAGATTTATATCCGAACGATAGAAAAACAGTTAACTTAAATTGGATGGCATCAACTCAACCAAGAGACATAAGCAACTCTAAAGCTACTAGAAACTAGTGACTTGGAAGATTGCAAAATAACGGATTACATCTTCTATACTTTGAATTACGTGTTCAAATCATCAAAAACAACGTATTAAATTCGAATCTTTTTTGGAAATGATGCATCGCCTATATATGTAATATAGATTTATTAAAATGCATTTTTGCAGAAAATTTAATTTTGTAGACACTTTCTGAAAATCATCAGTCAGCATTATTATTGACACTAATGGGAGAAACTGATGAAATTCATGATAATAGAAGTGCATATTATATATTTCTAAAAGACAATTTTATTGTCTATTACGTCAATTTACAACATAGTTTTTATTAAAAGTTAAAGCTTGTTTACATTACTACTACTACCCAGATTGAGGTACTTTAAGGACCCTACAGATGTTATTGCATAATGTAAACAGTATATGGTTTAAATAATTATAAAAAAGATGTGTGTCACACTAAAAAGTTTTTTCACACGACCAGATGAAGTATCATCGCCGATATTCAGCTCTGCTCGCGCCCTTTGAGTGTCGACCATGACCATGCTCAGCAAACTTTGCTATCATAAGCTACTTATTGTGCTTTACTTAAATTTACCAATATTGGAAACAGGCCGGGATGGACCACGTGGGCTGTAAGCCTACTCGGCACGGGTGGGTCAAGGACAGGATGGGGTTGAAAAAAATATTAATCCTGGCTATGGGCCGGACCAGAAATAAATGAGCTCCTGGCTGAAGTCCAAATATATATATATATAAATTATTTTCCATTTATATTATCAGTTTGCTTGGCGGTTTGTATTCAACACACCACTCGGATCTAACTGTTGGAAAGTGTGGCCATCCAGGCCGCACCCAGGCAAGTGAACTTTGTTTCATTAACTCCTTTCTATATTAAATGCACTGTTGCATTTTGTAGTACCCTATAGTATATATATATATATATATTTCCTTGTCAAAATTTTTCTCCAACATACTCAAATGTTGTATTCATTTTTAGCATCAGTAGATACAATATGGGGTGAACTATGTCATTTTCAGAAAACTAATTGAAAAGGTCTCATTCATTAGACTTTGTATCTGACAATGAAATGTTTAACTTTTGTGATAATATTTGTGGATTGCCAAGGCCTACTATATAGAAGGCGGTGAGGGCGTTCATTCTAGAATACGTTCCTAGACATAAGATTGTCCGCTTACGTGCTTAAGTTTTGAATATTGTGTAGGTCACTCTATTTTCTGCGATGCAAGAGTCAATGGAATTAAGCTAAATATCTAGGGTAGTAAAAGTACCCCAAACCGTCTATACATACTATACAATAATGTTTCGGGTAGTCATGTGCAAATTATGTTGAAACTTCTAAATATAGTATTTCTATGTTGAAAAGTCAAACATCACCAAATTTCATTTAAATCTTTCAAAACTATACAAGGAGTAATCCCCGCCTAAAGCCCAAGCTACACGGACAACTTTTGTCGCCAATTTTTGTTGGACAACGAAAATCGTTCGTGTAGCACCCCTCTTCCACAACTAAAATCGGGAGTAATTATCTAGACTAAAGTTGTTCGTTCGGTCCAACTAAAGTTGGCGACAAAAGTTGTCCGTTCGGTCCAACAAAAATTGGACAATAAAAATTGTTCGTGTAGCACTCCTTCCGCCAACTTTAGTCGTGAAGTAATTAAATGACAAAAGTTGTTCGTGTAGCAGGGTGCTCCGACCAACTTTTTTGTCGGAGAAATAATTCTCCAACTTTCTAGTAATTATCACCTTCAAAGATAAATAAACAATTTTAAGCTATAATTTCAATTGTTTTCAGAGTTCATTTCAGACTGTAAAATTTAAAATTAGCTAGGTTTATAGAATTAATAATCATGATTTGTACATTTTTATGTTAAAATAAACATATCACTATGTAGGCATTTCTTTTGTATACTTCAGTATCAGCATTAAATTAAAACAATTAACTCATCAAAAAGAATCCTTTGTAGTAAACAAGAACATTTGAACTTTGCGAGTCATAAAATAGTGATTAGATTGGGAGGTCGAACTCAAGGTTTTGTTTAAACAGTGGAGGAAATTATGACGTTTGGTTTAATTCATGAACCTCTGAATGCTATTATAGAAGTTCATGTTTAATTTCAAAGTAAACAGCATCATTCTTATTTCATTCGTAAACAGTGATAATCTGCTCTCCAATGAAAATACGCATTCGCGCAGGTTACATACCATTCTGCAGGCCGCGATAGCTCAATAACAATCGTATTTTTAATGTGATTTCATTAATTTAGATAGTTTTCAGAGCGACGAATATATGCAATCAGTATGAGGAAANATCGGGAGTAATTATCTAGACTAAAGTTATTTGGTTCGGTCCAACTAAAGTTGGCGACAAAAGTTGTCCGTTCGGTCCAACAAAGATTGGGCAATAAAAATTGCTCGTGTAGCACCCCTTTCGCCAACTTTAGTCGGGAAGTAATTAAATGACAAAAGTTGTCCGTGTAGCAGGGTGCTCCGACCAACTTTTTTGTCAGGGAAATAATTCTGCAACTTTCTGGTAATTATCACCTTCAAAGATAAATAAACAATTTTAAGCTATAATTTCAATTGTTTTCAGAGTTCATTTCAGACTGTAAAATTTAAAATTAGCTAGGTTTATAGAATTAATAATCATGATTTGTACATTTTTATGTTAAAATAAACATATCACTATGTAGGCATTTCTTTTGTATACTTCAGTATCAGCATTAAATTAAAACAATTAACTCATTAAAAAGAATCCTTTGTAGTAAATAAGAACATTTGAACTTTGCGAGTCATAAAATAGTGATTAGATTGGGATGTCGATCACAGCATAGCTTTCGAACTCAAGTATTGTTTAAACAGTGCAGGCAATTATGATGTTTGGTTTAATCATGGACCTATGTAAAGAGAGGTCCATGGGTTTAATTTCAAAGTACTTATTTCATTCGTAAACAGTGATAATCTGCTCTCCAATGAAAATACGCATTCGCGCAGGTTACATACCATTCTGCAGGCCGCGATGCAGGCCNCACTCATTTAGGAATGTAAACAAGCACATTTCAGCAGGCGCGGTTTAATAATATTCAAGAAAATACGAATACAGATATTGAAACAATATATATTGTTTCAATAAAGACATTAAAACATAACATAAAATAGCTTGTTGCTGATGCATATTACAAAAATTTAATATTGAAAAATATTTTAATATTTTAGTTCAACTGTTATGTTACATTAGCAATATTAATATTTCTTATTTTTAATATTTCTGCATATTCGGATATTCTTGTAATTCTTTCTTAAATATTTTATAATGAAGTAACTGAAATAATAAAAAGTTGTTGTAACACTATGCTACACGAACAACTCTTATCAACAATTTTTGTCGCCAACTAAAATCGTTCGTGTAGCATCCCCTCCCCGACTTTTGTCTAAAACTAATTAAATGACTAAAGTTGTTCGTGTAGCATCCAAATCAACAACAAAAGTTGGAGACAAAAGTTGTTCGTTCGCACGACAGAAATTGGTGACAAAAGTTGCCGACAAAAGTTGTTCGTTCGGACGACAAAGTTGTTCGTGTAGCATGGGCTTAACCATCGTTAACTGTCAGGGGCGTACGCAGGATTTTCTGAAGGGGGCATCATCGACATTCCACCATGTCCCCCCTGCGTACGCCACTGTTAACTGTTAATAGAATTTTCATTTCCAATTGACAGCAAATTATAAATTTCAAGATTTCACTAAATTAATAAAGTTATAAATATTTCTAATTTATAATTCAATAACTGTTCTCTCTATCTTCCAAATCCAAAGGTAATACAGGGGATATAAACAATTGAAATTTATTCAGAAATGTGAATTTTAGTAGGAAAGTTTAAAATTATTTTTTTATGACACTGATTAAGAATATTTATTTATTGATTCAAGCACGCTTTGCACTAGTTATGTGCTCAAGCTAAACATTAAAGCTGAATATTACTCTGGCACAATTTTTCAATTTACATGTTCAATTTTTGCACCACACTTGTTTTATAGCTATAAGTATTGTAAGTATTGCATAGAAAAAATTTTCAGATAAATCTGATTGAAAAGTTTTTTTTGGAATTTCACCCTTGCTATATTTACACCCAAAATGGTGATTTGGAAGTCGTGGCAAAAAAAAATCCCATCAACTATTATCAAAATGTTTTGAACGACAATAATCTATTTTGCTGCAGAATTCCGAATAAAGTTAATACATTTGAAGATATATTTTTGCACTATTTCAAGAATGGAATTTATTAGGTTCTGACTCCACACTTACCTTGAGTAACTCAGTTGATATCTACTTTCAATGGAAACATGCTTTCTGTTTAATGTTTGTTTTGCTTAATATATTTGGAACTAACAAAATTATTATGGTTGTGTTTATTACTAAACAGAATTTGATATTTTTTTCCGTTAAACTGAGTTTTAGAAAAAAACTACTAGAAGATAGAGAAATAAGGAATCTCAAGTATTTCACCAACAAGTGAGTGATGCAAAAACTAGAGACACTTTGAAAATTTTGAAAAATTTATCTCTAATTTGGGTTGCCTCTTTCGATAATCATTATTATGTAAGCTAAATTGATCAAATCTACGAATCCTCAAAATGAAAATGTTGTAAAACTATTTCCTGAACCCTCAACTGTAGTTCCCTCCAGTCAATCTTATTATAAGTCATGGGGTAGAAAGTAACTGCAATAAAATATCAAACGCATTGAGAAGAATATAAATATATAGTGGTTTCTCCAATTATATTGGTCAACAAATATTTTTACTTAATATGAGTTTTCAATACATTTCACAATGCTGCTTACAAAAATGGCAACCGTTTTGCTCCTCCATTTTTCTGTAATTTATATTTTTTAGTTTTTCTATTTCACACTATTTTCAGATATGATATTTCTGTAATCTTCAAAAATTTTCTGGTGCCAACAAAGATTGTTTTATTTGTTGACAATAAAATAATAATTGATTGATATTAGTTGAATCTATAAGACCATAACTAAGTGTGTTATATTACTGATAAAGATAACTAAAAATAATAATAATAATGATACAAAGAAATTAAATAAATCGAATAGAACTTACCAAATAATGCACCAATGTGAAATTCAGTTAGAAATGTTTAAAGTTATTCTTCCTTAGTATTGAGTGTTAAGAAGATCTCTCATCATGCTCCAGCAGTATTCTGCCAGCATTAAAGATCCCCAGTTTCTTTGATATCTTTGCCACATCGTGTTGTTGTACTGATGGAATTTTTCTCGATGTTCGTCACTAAAAATTCTCAGGGAAGAATTCTAGATGGGAATGAAGCATTCTTTTCCTTATGTTTGAGAAGTTGGTATGACAATACTTTTCCAGGAATTCATCATGGACTCTCCTTAATTACTTCCATGCATTCAACTTCATTGGTTTGAAGCAGTAAGAAGTCAATAATATTTGTGTTGCGTTAATTAGAAATTCCTTAGTTGAATTTTGGCTTGGGTTGGGTCAACATATCTTGACATATTTACAGCCTTTCAATGGAGTGATATCTTAAATTAATTTTATTCCAATAAAGTAAATTTCAATTTTTAAAATATTTATTCCCTTTCAAATATAGCCTCTTTTATAATTGTTCATCTCTAATTTATATAATCATACATTATAAATACAAGCCGAAATGAAACATTTATACCATAAGCTTAGAAGAAAAACGCAATAACGGAACTTTTAAATCTTTCACTCTTTGTGCATTATTTAAGTTTTGCGCTTATAAACTAATTTCCTGTTCGCTTGGCCTTTCTTTTTAATTTCTTAATGCACACATTGTCTCTCTAACAAATCAAATTTCACACTTACAACGTGGTCAGCATTTCTGGCAGCAGGTTGACATCCAGCGATGTTGTTGTTTAATGTTAAAGAAATGTGACTGCTGCTTCTCACCAAATGCATTCAGTAACCGTAAGTGCTTCTTTTTACAACAGTTTTATATGGTTAATGCCACTTGTTAACCCAACTTATAACTAAATTTAGAAGAAATTTTAAGCGTTAAAAGTCTGTATTCCAATTAGTATTTAATTTAAGTATCAATAGAAAAATGTATTAGTTTTTCTATTAGCCATTGCTTTTACCCTAACAAGGGTGAGGACTCACCAGGCCATTAACACATTTTTTAATAGCTGGCCTACTCGAAAAATTTGCTGCTGTTGGCCATTTTGGCTTTCCTGAAGAAAACATAGGACATAATTTATCCTAAAAGTAGATGTAAGATTGGGAGCTTATATCGGACAATTTTAACAGGGACAAATTCAACCCACGGTCCTTCACAGCAAAGACCATTTACAGATTAAGTATTCAATTCGCAAGAGAAATTAACAATTACAGGAAAACTATATGAAAATTATTGACATTTAACCAACCTGCTGGTAGATATTCAAATAAGCCATCTCAATATAAAATAATGCATAGAAATTAATAAATCAAATTTTACATGAATTAAACTTTATCAGAACTTAAATCAAAAAACAACCAAAATTTTTTAGAAAATTTTCTGATTTATTAATAGTAATTTTCTCAAATTGGTAAGATTTCAAACCCAACATAATCTCTTCTAGTTTTCATGAATATTTGATTTTCAAGATCCTTACACACGCTAGAAAATCACTGCAGTAATAAACGAAATTTTTGTAGTTCTTATTTTGATTGAAATTATTAATTTATCGCACTATTACCTTATAAAATGAGATTATAAACAAGGGACCGTTTAGGGGAGAGAAAGGGTCGCTCGTATTAATTTAGAGGGTAGGTGAAAATTAAAATGAAAAACTTATCGTTTCCTCAGGAATGAAAATATTTTTCAATCAAAACATTTGGTGAAAATTTTTTTTGTTTAAAAATGTGTGTCAGAACCATTGTTTAAAAATTCTAAACGCACATTGATTATAAAGTATGCCAATGTGATCTATGCGAAAAAGATTACAAATGTAATTTATAGGACTGTCTAAACTCAATGGGAGTAGACTAGCGTAACAACACATTATTTTAACAATAAACAAATATTTAAACAAATGTTAGAACTGCAATGCTTATGACATTTGAATTTGGAAAAACATACATGTAATTATGTCTAGTCATTATTGATGTAAAAATATGGAACATTAAGTATTAAATCATACATTGAATTTTGATGTTAAGCACTACAACTTACTACTGATGTGGATTGAGCAAAGTTTATTTTCACTAGGGCTAGCAATATCAATTTAGGAATTGATAATGTTGAATATTGAGGTAAGCAAAACCATTTAAATACTAAAAACAAAAATGAAATTATTTTGGAACATCCATGCGATTTGAAATGTCGTTGGATTGCGAATGTGTATGTGTGCTTTGATAAATATTTCAAGTCTCCCATTTGTTAGCTATTCGCTTGTCATTACAAGTGAATTAATAGTAAATACAGACGAACGTTTCCTGCTGAATCTAGAATATTTCTAATAAATCCATTCTTCAATTTGGCTCGAATCAATCTGATTTGTTTATATTGTATATTTATAATACCACCCTATTTAACGCATCTGCCACTATTTGTCATCAATCTCCTGCTAATGCTGTTAGTGTCTTGCTGAAATGGCAGACATTGGCGCTGCAACTCAAAATGAAACCGGACTCAAGGTATTTTTCCTTCATTTTCTAATTGGTTTTCTATTAAGTATACATCCATATCTAATATATATATCACCTGTCAGAAATTTTTCAAACATTTAATTAGAATATTAATGCTTTTCTATTTATAAGGAACTATTTGATTTATTTTGTAAATTGTTTTGAAATTTTATTAAAATGATCTATAAAAAATAAAATTTTTATGTTAACTGTTATTTAAGTGAAAATTGAGAAAAACCTTTAAAGTGCAATGACAATTAGTAAATTAATGAATTCGAAGTCACTTAATTGTGTTAATTATAGAATATAGCAGCGAAAAATTAATGAAACATCCTAGAAAACATATAATACTCTTTCAAAGAGAATTTAAATTATATTCTAGATTTTAAGCAATTTCTCATTAAAGATTGCCCTAGAAATATTTTTTGTATTTAAAATATACTTTCAACTGAGGTTTTTGGTATTTTTTTAATTTAAGAAATATAGAAGTGTATATATTTTTATTAATCCATTTACACTGAACAAATTATCATTAACACATTATAAGCAAGTCAGCCAAACGCTTCAAACATATGGTATTTTTAATATAATGATTCTGATTTAATATTTTAAAATTTATAGCATTGATGATCTATTTGGACGGCACTGAATAAACAACTGTTTGCACCCCTGTTTAGATCAGCGTAAATGAATAAACATTATTACTTAACTATAGTAATATTTCAAACATGTTTGCCACATTACAAGAATACACTTAAATTCTAATGATCTAAAAGGCATGCAATTCATATGTACTAACTACGGCACTTATCTTAAGGATTGTATTGCTTGGATATGCAGGGAAAAAGTTTTTTCATTAAAAAAATTACATATATTGTTATAGTACAAAAAATTAACAACATTTGAATAAAATTCGGGTAAAGACCTGCTAAAATTTGATTGTGAACTCTTAACATATAATATTTGCAGGTATTGAAAAACAAAATTTTTAGTTGAATATTTGTAATGAAGAGAAATAGTACTTTCTTTACTCCAGAAGTTTTTCAGAAACACTAAAATAATTGTTGTATCAAGCTTCGCAATAATGCTAAAAAATATACAATCAATGCCGGTTATTAAAATTCAGAAATTTATAATGGCTCTATGAGTGACTCTTAACTCATTGTTGTGAAGGTAACAAATGCAATGAAATACAAAAAATGCCATTAATTTTTAAGTAATGTTTTGATAAAAGAGTAGCAGAATATAAATATGCTCTTGTTTTGATTTCTTCTAGTAAGGTTTTTACATGCAAAATATTAATTGCAATAAATTATTTCAGAGGTATTCAGTTGGCAGTTTAATTGTGCCATGCACTGCTAATCAGAGACCGACAAGGGCCGAAAATTTAGGACCAAGCCTGGAACAAGAAACTTTAGGCCCTGCCCGATTCCGGCCCGACCCGTTTAATTTAATGCAAACTTGCCCCATTTTAGGTCCAATTTTATAATACTTGTCAAAAAATTTCTTTAATTAGTCCATAAAAATTTGGTATGATAGAGATACGTTTAATAAAATCCAAGCACTGAAATTGAAGATTCCAAATTGAAATTTAGAAAAGTATATGATACTAATGTAAAATCTCCAAAATGTAAATTTTATTTTTCAACTTTGTAATTTTAACTTATATAAAATTCAGTGCATTTGCGTGCACTGTTACGGAATAGTCAGTTTTTAAAAGTTCGGCCCATTTTTCCCTATCATTTCCATTTATTAATTCTCAACCCGGCAAAGCCCAAGTGACGCCCGGCCCATGTGAATTTCTGTGCTATTATTAAAATATATGGGGATTAAAATATTGTCAGTAATAATCGCTATTATGTCACTTAACACAACGATGCTATTATTGGCAACATTTTTTAATAATTTCCATGGAGTCTAGCAAAAGATTAAAATTTAAGCACTTAAATTTATGAAATCAATTTGCAAAATTTGATCGAAATATACCCATGGTAGTAATAAATACCCTTAAGTTTCCACAATGGTTCTGCGAACCAAGATTAGGAGAATTTCTTAGACAAAAGAAAAGAAGAGACATTNGCACTGAATAAACAACTGTTTGCACCCCTGTTTAGATCAGCGTAAATGAATAAACAATATTACTTAACTATAGTAATATTTCAAACATGTTTGCCACATTACAAGAATACACTTAAATTCTAATGATCTAAAAGGCATGCAATTCATATGTACTAACTACGGCACTTATCTTAAGGATTGTATTGCTTGGATATACAGGGAAAAAGTTTTTTCATTAAAAAAATTACATAAATTGTTATAGTACAAAAAATTAACAACATTTGAATAAAATTCGGGTAAAGACCTGCTAAAATTTGATTGTGAACTCTTAACATATAATATTTGCAGGTATTGAAAAACAAAATTTTTAGTTGAATATTTGTAATGAAGAGAAATAGTACTTTCTTTACTCCAGAAGTTTTTCAGAAACACTAAAATAATTGTTGTATCAAGCTTCGCAATAATGCTAAAAAATATACAATCAATGCCGGTTATTAAAATTCAGAAATTTATAATGGCTCTATGAGTGACTCTTAACTCATTGTTGTGAAGGTAACAAATGCAATGAAATACAAAAAATGCCATTAATTTTTAAGTAATGTTTTGATAAAAGAGTAGCAGAATATAAATATGCTCTTGTTTTGATTCCTTCTAGTAAGGTTTTTACATGCAAAATATTAATTGCAATAAATTATTTCAGAGGTATTCAGTTGGCAGTTTAATTGTGCCATGCACTGCTAATCAGAGACCGACAAGGGCCGAAAATTTAGGACCAAGCCTGGAACAAGAAACTTTAGGCCCTGCCCGATTCCGGCCCGACCCGTTTAATTTAATGCAAACTTGCCCCATTTTAGGTCCAATTTTATAATACTTGTCAAAAAATTTCTTTAATTAGTCCATAAAAATTTGGTATGATAGAGATACGTTTAATAAAATCCAAGCACTGAAATTGAAGATTCCAAATTGAAATTTAGAAAAGTATATGATACTAATGTAAAATCTCCAAAATGTAAATTTTATTTTTCAACTTTGTAATTTTAACTTATATAAAATTCAGTGCATTTGCGTGCACTGTTACGGAATAGTCAGTTTTTAAAAGTTCGGCCCATTTTTCCCTATCATTTCCATTTATTAATTCTCAACCCGGCAAAGCCCAAGTGACGCCCGGCCCATGTGAATTTCTGTGCTATTATTAAAATATATGGGGATTAAAATATTGTCAGTAATGTCAATAATCGCTATTATGTCACTTAACACAACGATGCTATTATTGGCAACATTTTTAAATAATTTCCATGGAGTCTAGCAAAACATTAAAATGTAAGCACTTAAATTTATGAAATCAATTTGCAAAATTGGATCGAAATATACCCATGGTAGTAATAAATACCCTTAAGTTTCCACAATGGTTCTGCGAACCAAGATTAGGAGAATTTCTTAGACAAAAGAAAAGAAGAGACATTCCTCATTTACATTGTGCATTCCGATTTCAAAGATATTATCTTTTCGTGAGATGAGGGCATTTAGAAATTTTTTCAAGAAACTAAAAAATTCCTAAGCAGGTTAAGTTAAATTTCTGCATAAATTTAAAACAATTTAGATAATTATTAGCTTCTCATTTGTAACACATTTTTGAAAATGAAGCTATTAAAATGAGTAGACAAACGCAAACGCTTACTGGATCAGTTGATATCTTCTCCAAAGGGTGGACAAAACAATTTGTTAATGCCAGTGTAAACATGGTTAAATGCAGATTAAAAATTTGGTGTAATATTTGAGAATAAATCTTTAAAATAAAAAGAGGTCAAAATAGCTTAAATCACAGATAGATTGATTTGGCGTGAGCCTAAAACTGGTATACAATAGATTATAGCAAATAAATGTCTCCACCGATTCGATCAATTCCAACCTTAAATGACGTCTTAATTGAATATTTTAACAAATGAAAATATTTATGTCGGCTAAATTGAAAGGCTTTCGCAACCTGTTGATTCGAGCAGTGATTGAAAATTTAAAGTTTTTTGAATTATTGATAAATTATCCCCATCTGCGCATCGTTACGATAGCTTAAGCAAACTTACTTTTCAAAAATTATTTTGTTGTCCAATCAAAAATCGTTGCAGCTGCAACTACGAAGCGTCACTCGTTTGCTAAACTTCTAGGCTTCTGATTAAAATTTGCACATGAAAGCAAGTATTCAATTTTTAGAATTACATAGTTATTCCCAAGCACTTTCTAATGCAATTCACAGCAAAACATATTACAATATAAGGAAATGATTATCGCAAATTTGACTCGAAGTCACATGACAATGAAATAAGTTTTTCAATTTTAGTCTATAAATTTGGTTCTAAATTTCTAACATACCCAAATTTGGGCTAGCAAACCGAAAACTAAAATGGCAAAATACAAAATAGGTTGAATTTGTATTAACTGAAGTGGGCCGGGCTTTGACCTAAGTTTTTGACCCATGCATGTCTTTCAATAAAGCTCACTCAGATCATTTGGAGCTCGACGTATAACAAGGTAATGCACTTATATATATATATAAAGATAAAACATATTTTTTTCGTTTCAAAATAATTGTAAGACATGAATCTATTAAGCGAAAACAACCACATACTACAAAAGCTTCGGACTGTTAAAAATGATTATTTCAAATATTGATTCGTTGGTCACGTCTTTGATTTGTGTAATCAATTCCCATTATTATAAAATTATCTTGGTAGTAATTGCGAGGGAGTCACATGAACTCTGGTCATGCTTTAAGTGTTTGGGTTATGTGTTTATTGGTTAAAATTACGTATCTTTATTGTTCATTTTATTAAATAACAATTACTGTGCAATACATAAAATTACGTAATCGATCAAAATTGACGTATCTGAGTAAAATTACACACCAAACAAAACAGGTTTGAATAGCAAAACAGTACAGATTTATTGGTGCATTCATTTTATATTGTCATAGTTCCAGTTTTATAACATCTATAAAATAAATCTTTCCAAACAGTCTATTCAATTTTGAAAGCTAGATTCTGTTGCACATTCCTCTGTAATCTTGTGAATATGCACATTAANTATCTGAGTAAAATTACACACCAAACAAAACAGTACAGATTTATTGGTGCATTCATTTTATATTGTCATAGTTCCAGTTTTATAGCATCTATAAAATAAATCTTTCCAAACAGTCTATTCAATTTTGAAAGCTAGATTCTGTTGCACATTCCTCTGTAATCTTGTGAATATGCACATTAATTTCTGAATTCAAGCATTGCTGAGCCTCTTGATAATCTAAGTATAATATAAGTATGCAATATATATAAAATGAAAAATCAGCATTCGAAGACACTTGACCCACCGTGACCCACATTCAACATTTAGACGCAGTGAAATTTATTCCTGTGTTGGTGCAGGATAACAATACTACTAATAATAATAATAATAATAATAATAANCGTATAACAAGGTAATGCACTTATATATATATATAAAGATAAAACATATTTTTTTCGTTTCAAAATAATTGTAAGACATGAATCTATTAAGCGAAAACAACCACATACTACAAAAGCTTCGGACTGTTAAAAATGATTATTTCAAATATTGATTCGTTGGTCACGTCTTTGATTTGTGTAATCAATTCCCATTATTATAAAATTATCTTGGTAGTAATTGCGAGGGAGTCACATGAACTCTGGTCATGCTTTAAGTGTTTGGGTTATGTGTTTATTGGTTAAAATTACGTATCTTTATTGTTCATTTTATTAAATAACAATTACTGTGCAATACATAAAATTACGTAATCGATCAAAATTGACGTATCTGAGTAAAATTACACACCAAACAAAACCTGTTTGAATAGCAAAACAGTACAGATTTATTGGTGCATTCATTTTATATTGTCATAGTTCCAGTTTTATAACATCTATAAAATAAATCTTTCCAAACAGTCTATTCAATTTTGAAAGCTAGATTCTGTTGCACATTCCTCTGTAATCTTGTGAATATGCACATTAATTTCTGAATTCAAGCATTGCTGAGCCTCTTGATAATCTAAGTATAATATAAGTATGCAATATATATAAAATGAAAAATCAGCATTCGAAGACACTTGACCCACCGTGACCCACATTCAACATTTAGACGCAGTGAAATTTATTCCTGTGTTGGTGCAGGATAACAATACTACTACTACTACTACTACTAATAATAATAATAATAATAATAATAATAATA
>CABFPE010000211.1:667716-695688 GCA_900660155.1 Hofstenia miamia | reverse complement strand
GGTTAGAAGCAGGAGAGCACAAGCCACAGGGCGTCATAGAAAATGAGAAGTTAAGATACTGTGGGACTTCAACATACAGACGAGGAAAGTGATGGAAGTACGGAGGCCAGACATAGTAGTGGTAGACAAAGAGAAAAGATTAGGAACAGTGATAGACATAGCAGTACCAAAGGACAGAAATGTAGAAAGCAAGGAGAAAGAGAAGATAGACAAGTACAGGGAGTTCGCAGAGGAAATAGAAAGACTGTGGAAGTTAAAGAAGGTTGAAGTAGTCCCAGTAGTAGTAGGAGCACTAGGAGCAGTGAGTAAGAAGCATAAGAGATATTTGGAGGAGTTGAGAGTACCAAAGTGGGGAGGAGCAGTAGCACAGAAGGCAGCATTGTTAGGAAAAGCTAGAGTCCTGAGGAAAGCTCTCAGACTCCCTGGTAACTGGTGAGTTCCCCGAGCTGAGAGAGATACCAGCATGAAACTGTGAGATGCAAGAATAATAATATTAAACAATAGCAATCTTTCAGATTGATGTGATTATTTAAGAAAAGAGGAGAAGGTTGACTCTGAATAAATTTGTATAAGATTATTAATTTAATAGAAGATCAGTTGAAATTTTGTACTTGTTGCGATACTCTGTCTCAGTGTCATATTTGAGAGCAAAATTTAAGGTTTTTATAGCCCTATTGTTAAGACTGTGTAAGTAGTTGTAGCTTTTGGCAGTTAGATGTAATAAGAGGAATGAGCAATATTGTACGTGTGGCATGTGAAATGCATTTATTATTGGAGTGTGGTTTACTTCACCAAAACATCGTAGGGGATGTAGATATTGTGTTAGAAGTAATTTTCCTGATTTTATTTAAAAAGAATTCATCAAATTTGAATTCATTATCAATTTGAACACATAAATATTTAACTGATTTTGTTTGTTTAATGATTTCTTCACAGATTTTTAATTCAATATATATATTTATAATTGTTAATTGTTTAGGTGAAAAAACAATAAATTGAGTTTTGCTTGTGTTTATTTTTAGATAGTTATCAGCAAAATATGTCCCTAATTTTTCAATGTTTGATTGCAGGATCTTAGCAGCAATAAATGCATTTTTGGATTTTGTTAATAAACATGTATCATTTGCGAACTTATAGGTTTCACTGTTTTAAACGTTAACTGTTATATCATTTACAAATAACACGAGGTATCATTACAAAAACGTTATATATAGCGCTATATAGCATTTGAAAGCAAACTTTTTACTGATTTTAAGCATGATGTTTTCTAATTCATTACACATCAGAGTTTTTTTTAGACATCGGAAATATTTTTTATTGTTAAACACCGAAAACTATTATTACTAAATGACATATGATACATGAATTCTATGTAAATTTTGACATCAGGACCAGTGAATGCTACAGATTCGATTTGAGCATCTGACTATCTTGGAAATAGTTCATGCAAACTTTTGATTTCTTAACCCTATATGACCTGGGCTTTTCTGGGCTGCTCAGGCTTGGGGAGGAGAACTTCCTCCAGCCTATCTATCTAAACCTAGATTAGATTATGATATTAAAAAGAAGCTTTGCACAAATATTCTTCATATCATCTTTTAATTTTAGATCTATTTAGCTTTATTTTTCAATAATCGATAAAATAGCATTGCCTGTCCTGTACCTGGGGCGGAAACCAAATTTTTTTCAGTTAGAATTTTTTCAATCATTATAATTATAATAAGAGTCAAAGCAATTTATTGCATAAAATAAGAAAATATTGCGAACGTCACAAAGTAAAGCAATAATAATATTTAGATAATATTATAAATATGATTTTTGTGTCCTTGTGTAGGTGTACAGTAAATGCTTTTTTGGAATCGAAGAAGAAGAAAAATCTATATTCTAATATAACAAAGAATATTTACAATAATAATTTTAATTAACTGGCGATGTTAGTTTCTATTAATAAAGAATAATAATTATCAAGATTCTAGAACTTCTAACCTCGACATTTGAGTCTTTTTGTATCATACGTGCAAAAGTATATATGAATAAAAATTTTAAAGCTTGCTATTATCGTCCTAAAATGTATTGCTTGTTTTTTATACTTAGTTTTTGATTGGGATTTGTAATCCAGTTATGATGAATTGTATTGAAGGATTTGGGTGAATGACTGTTTACTCTTACATAGTAGGCATAAATAAAAAAAGTTTGTGATGGACATCTATTTATAATGCTTAGAGCTTGCACTTGAACATGGTAAAAGGGAGCCAAGATAAGATATTTGTTTCTATGCTATCATACTTTTTTGAAAATATAAAGCCTGAAAACTCCAATTGAAATTTTTCAAAAAAAGTTGACATCGTTTGGCTAAAAGTATTAATAAACTGTTTATGATAATCAGATGAAAAATTGCTTAAATGAAAAGGATGTCTTATTCAGTGTGTTGACCAAGATACACTATGCACGATATAATACACGAGTATTTGACCTACTTACACGAAATTGTAAAAACACGAAATACTTGTAAAAATTCAATTGTTTTATATACTGTATTCATTTCAATTTCACAACTTGTCATGTTGGTTTTGAAATTTAAAACAAAATATATTATAGTATATTTGAAATTCTAAATGAAATTTGCAAAAAAACTTGTGAGCTAAATTCAAATCAATTTCTGCTTGAATGCTTAATTAAGTCGAGAGTCGTGTGATTTCCATAGATTGTCAAAATACATGTAGGAAAAAATAAGTAAATTATTCAGTCAGCCATATTTACTCAATTGAAAGAATTTTGATCATTATTCTTATTACTGCTAATTATCACAGGGTTAAGAATGTTCCCATTTTTAGTAGCATTTGAATTAAATTACACATATGTCTTGCATGTGTCTGTTGCTATCTCACTTGCATTCACACACAGATTGTCAATATCAGCGTGATGTATTGTCCGAATAAAAATGCATTCTTAAGATCCTGTCAGAAGTAGCATGCATGCTATTAGTGTATTGTGTTATTCAATGAAATTAAGTCTTCGAAATTTAATATTAAATATAAAATTAAATTGTGTACTTAGTTATTGGTAATAGAACTTCAAGGTTGGTTGAGTTATTATAAACAAAGTAAAATTCTTAATTTTTTATTAACCCTGTTCCACGCTAAGGCCATCTGCGGCGGGTTCCCATGAGCCCAGTGATTTAATTTATAGTCAAAACAACCAATACCTTAGAAATTATTCAATTTCAATCAATAAAGTGGTATGTTTAATTGACAATTGATTAGAACGATGGTTGAGTACTATTTGCATGCATTGTACACAAAGTTTAATCCTTTGCTGATGACATCAGCACACTTTTGATTGGCAGTTTTTATCATATTTTTGGTTGATTATGACAAATAGACGACAAAAATTTACCAGACAATATGCCCATAAAATTTTTATCAAACAACACAATAAAAGGGTACCGAAGTACATTACAATACAGATTAGACGATTACAAACTTCTACTGCTACTGTTTACCAAAGAACATTATCCTAAAACGTGATTTTAATCACATTTTTGTGATCGTAAAATGTTACCTTTTTATTTTTCTTTAACTATGAATCAACAAATATAAAAATTTTAATATCTTGCTGAATTATGATGCGATTGGAATGATTTTTTGGAGTACAACACAACGAGTTCAGTAGCATTAAAAGTAGCTAATTTTACCCAAGAATCCTATGGGCACTTATTTGCCTTGTGTTGGTAATTCCTGATTTGGAGCAGGTTTACCAAAACGTAAATAAGGGCCAGAAGGGTTATTTTCAAAATCCAAATCAATGATAAGAAAATCTAATTACATAAAGTGTACATTAAGAAACTGATTAGCAAGCTGTGCGTAACATGTAAGCCATAAGCTTACTGAATTAGAATAATGAGGCGAATTCCCTTTAAGCATATATTAGGATTTGTTATCTTTGTGAACGTATAAAGCAAAAATAACTATGTATTTGCATATTATAAAATATTTTCTATTGAGAAGTATTACATTTACTTACAATATGGTAAATTTTTCAACTTAGATTGATGACGACATGAAAGTACAAAATAGCTGACGTTTTCAACTAGCAAATTGTATTATATTTTAAATTTAAATTGAAATTATGCACGTAAATTTATGTATAGCATTCCTGGCATCAACATAAAATGCCTATGCTTGCAAATAGTTTTATGTAATTTCAGAGTACAGTACAGGCCCGTAGCAAGCCTAAAAATTTATGGTAGTCAAAGCAAAGCGAAACAAAATCATTTGTTTAAGATGATTACAATATTTTTGTCTTTGTAGTTTGCATTGATATTAATGACCTTACTATAAAATTTCCCAAAAATATTATATATATATATATATATATATATATGTTTAGAATGCAGACTGTAATCATCTTGGCAGAACTTGATAGATTTAATTAAATACTAAAAGCGAACTCCAGATCTAGTGGATTGAGGTTTCGTCAAAAAGTTTCCTATATAAATTATAATCGGAATCATATCAAGGCAACAACGTGTTTAAATCATATATTTCATACGAAATTAAAAAAATACGAAATTATTGGAAACGATGCTTTTGGCATACGAAGGTTTTGGAAACGATGTTATTGGAATACGAAATAAAAAATACTATCCTAAAAATATGTAGTTAAACAATACGAAATTAAAAAATACGGCGTTAAAAATCCTGCCCAATCTGACTACCTCAATATTCACAATTTCGCCACGAGTGGCGTTGTTTATTTACAGTATACTCCACCAAACGGATATGTTTAGAAGCAACAAGTGTCGAGAAGAGCTTGTGCAATTAAATATATATGCGGGTAGTAGGCATTTTAAATTCTGTCTACATCGGAATTCAGAATTGTGCCGCGTATGGCGTACAAATGGTCAATTGGTGTACGGAAATTAGAAGTTCACATTCTTGCCTGTAAATTTAAGTCATATAATAACAGAGATTGAGACCAAAGTATTATTTGCATTGAAACTAAGATCACTTAGAGTCATAAATAGATCCGGTCGGGTCAGGCAGGGTCGGGTTGAGAGTTTTTACTGACTGGTTCTACGTATGCTTAAAAGCAGGAACCGTTACCGTGGAATTGCATAAGATGGTTTCTTAAGTTTCTCATTTAAAACCATTGACTCGAATGCACAAAGTTCTGCATTTAATAAAAAGTTTTTAGTAGCACAAAAACGAATATTCCTCCACTTGTCATGATGCCTTAATATTTTCCTTCCATGGATAAAGGATTTTTATATATTATAATTTCATTGTTATTTAATAAATTTTAGTGAGATTTAGGAAAGCACTCATTCCAAAATTTTCACACGCATCTTAAACAAATTTCAATTTGGTATTGTTCTTAGCTCATGATCAGTGAAAATAAAGAAAAACGTTGACAAGTCCTAACAACCTGTTTAATTGTAAAATGGATTGCCTAATTAGATATAAGTGCATTCAGCGCAAAGAGACAAACGAAATGTGCCAAACAAAATTAGCAATAACTTTTTATTTCTGACATGCTAAAATTATATCATATCACAAAAGAGGCAAGGTAAATATTAGGAAGGCAATTATGTTGTGATCCAGACCTAAGGGAAAATGATGGAATTACATATTTCACTGGTTTATGGAAACTATGAAGCATTTCTACGTTTTGAAAAATTAAGCTACACTCTCTTATTAATTTTCAAATGTTAATACAGTATAACTCTTCTATAGTGAATTGCGGTTGGCTACTATAGAGGATTCAGTTCATTATTGAGAGTAAAAAAATACTTCAGTTACTCTTGTATTTATTGAATCATAGAATAATTGTAAATCAAAATTTTCTATAAATATATTAAAATCAAATAGCCCAGTTTGTTTCTAAGTTTTAAAAAATTAAAAACTTTAAACAAACCATATGTTGTGTTTTTAATATTTTAGGGACAAAATAAGTAATAAATGTGATCATCATACATTGGTAAAATGACTTTTCTTCACAATTTTAGCATATGACACTCCTTAATTGACCATTTAAAATTATATGCACATTCAAAGCAGGGTAACACCTAATGCAAAAGAGTGTATAGAATCACAACAAAATCGAGTCCATTATTATTGATGTATAAATTGATAAAGATAGAGATGCTTTTAATCACTCTTACAACTCAACTTTACTGGATTTATTTTTAACCAAGTAAAAAATGCTATGGAAAGCTTAAAATAGAATATAAGCAGAAACTTTTTTTGTTGCTGCAATGAAAAATTGGAATTTTTTTCGAGCTTTGCACAGCTTTGGATTGAATAGAAAAGCATTACTGATATATTGCAAAATATTTTCTTTTTTGATATTTGTAAAGACTGTAAAACATGTACTTAAAAAGAGGTATTCAATAAAAGCTCTTCACTGTTTACTTACAGTTTACCATTATTTTAACTGATAGAATGTATAGTACGAAATAATAGACAACCAAGGAAGACATCAATAAATCTCGAGATAAATTGAGATTTAAAGCCTTTGATTATAACTAGTAAACATTGTACTTGGCCAAATATCACTTTTATATATTACGAACATTATACTAAAAAACGTGTGAACAAATTTAGATAAGTGTGAACACTTAATTCTATTGCCTCATTCCACATTAATATTGCATGGAAAGTGGAAGCCATTCACAGATGAACGAGGTGTTCCGTGCCATAATAACGTGCTTGCAAAATACGTAGACACTAATTAAAGGCGAGAGCATTAATAATAAAATTGTACACCTGCCATTAAAAGCGCTATTCACTCACAGTAGTATGCATTCATAATGGATGCTGCAAATAGTGATGCTAACAGTGAAGAAACTTCATTTGCGGTACCTAAGCCCCAATGTAAGCGTTTTATGCGTTTATTTAGGTAGCATTGCGGATACGACCCCTCAACGACGATGAAATTGAATCTGGCGCCACAAAGATTGCCCAGAAAGTCGACGAAAATGTAAGCATTTTCTGTCTAAGGTCAGAAACTTTAATCCTAGATTGAAAATTACAAAGCGATTAATAAAATTTCATTCCTTATTTAACTAGTAGTATCCGAAATCCTAATAAGCTATAGGCTTCAAAGTTATACTCAAAACATTATATTTTAATGCTATTACAAACTTGGGTATTTATTTGCTCGGGTCGGACCCGTAACGAGTTGTAAATATTTTACGGATTACGAGTCATTAAGAACGGGTTAAGGGTTAATTTACGGGTTGAAACCCAAAACATAAAAACACCGAAAAATTATAATCAAACAAAAAGTCAATTGCTTTTTCTACATTTAGTTCGGTATTCTTTGCGATGGCTGGTACATCTTGATAAAAGCAGGGATGTTGTACATCAAAACAGCACACTTTCCACAATATCATTAGATAATTTTGCTCACTGTGCAGAATGTATCATTTTATGCCGACTAAACACACGTTCTACGGCATGTCATAAGTAAAATTAATATAGTCTGTAGAAACAATGAAGCGCATTGCTGCAAGAGATCAACCTAATTGAAAATATGCAACAGCATCGAATTATTTTAAGTAAACATACAGAGGGAATATAGACTATAAAACAAATGTTAAAGAAACATAAAATTATTATTTTCAATTCACTGTGTGTATTACTGTATTAGTGGTAGTCAATCAAAATAAAGGAAGCGTATTACAAGGATGTGATGTTGTAATTAGCATTGTGTTCAGGAAAATACGTGTGAAAATAGAAAATTAACAGGTTATTTTCTCTCAGTTCGTGTTGTGTTATTGTTAAAATAATAATGGCTAATCAGTTTATTACTGCGACAATATTTTGTAAGATAATGTTACGCCTTGTAACAATACGGATTAAACTTTAACCCGTTACGGGTTCAAATAAGAAATTACGGGTCACGGGTTACGGGTTTCGGGTTAAAAAGTCCGACTAGAGTTCATTTGTTTTTGTTAATACACATTCTGCATGTCAAAATTATGCAGATCAATCCCTAAACAGGGTACATTGACTTTGAACTAACGAATAATAAAGCATAAGGATATTTGGAAACGATAGACAACACTTTGAAAGCATTGACGTTCAGAGAACGTGGCCGAAAAGGTTTTACCTCCAGCTTTAAAAAGTAAATATTAAAAATACGCTGAAGAAATTAGTTTTTATCAAACGTTCTTAAACGTCCTCCATACGGAGACTGATATCATCTTAGTGAAAGTCTATGTAAACCTTATTGTAGGTGTGGATAGAGAGGGATACAGGGGCCCCAAGTCCTTCCAAAATGATAAAAAAACATCCAGATGGCCAGTCAAAGATTATATGCTGAAATTCTTTAGCACCAAATTATGAATTTATTAATTCATTTTACCCTGCCCCTCTCCCCCCCCCCATTCAAAATAATCTTGAATCCGCTGCAAAGTGGAAGTAAATATTGTTAAATTCAAATCAAAAACTTGTTCTAATTATTTAACTTCATACATAGTGCAAAAGGTGAAAATGTTTTCTCACTTTAAATTTAATTTAAATTCAGACTTGATACTTTTACATTGAATTGCATACATTGGTGTGTTTGTGTATGGCATGCATATAGATTTGATATATTTTGTGCAACAACTCAAAAGTCAACACATTTAATGGCTTGTCAGCCAGAAGGTGTAATTGTATTTTATTTGACAATCTCATTGAACCATCACTACAACAAATTCACACTTATACGTTAATTGGAAATTTTGTTTAATTGAATTCATATTGAGCAAGTAATGCAGGTAAAATTTGGCATGGCTGGCATTGGTAATTGACTTAGTTTTTCAGCTTATGTTTCCCTCAATGAATATGTAGCTTGGGCCTAGTCTCGCCAAATAAATTCTTGCCTATTGGGCTTACCCTGACCCTGTGGATATTCATTCAAAAAATTACCAATAGATTTTGCGGGGCTTCTATAAATATAATTATTGAATTAATGCGACATAAAAAAAGAAAATAATGCTATAAATACCCTTAAAATGCTATCCACTTTGAGGCATTATTAAACTCATTCTATAAATACAAAATTAATTTCGTGTTCTGTTTACACATGATGAAGTAGGAATTAATAATGTAATAAAGAAGTAGACTTATGCCAACAGTTCATTCTTGGGACGATATCTAATTAATAAAAGAACCCTAACAACTTTCTAAAGATAAAATCTCAAACTAATATATTCGGATACAATGCCTGGCTGTTACACAGAGTTTTATAATATGACAAGTTTTTATTCAGATGGTGGTTTTGTTTGATCCAACTGATGATCTTTACGACATTCTAAGAGCGAAGAGAACCCGTGAGAAGCAGTTTTTGTTCGATAATGTTTTTGATGCAGATTCCAAGCAAACTGAAGTTTATGAAAAAACTACGCGATTCCTAATCGAATCTGTCATTAGTGGATACAATGCTACAGTATTTGCGTATGGAGCAACAGGTATTTTTGTCATTTTATTAAATAAGCGTGGACATTTAAAATAAGCATTCTCAAAATTGAAGATGTCTGGACATTACTTATGACTGATGTTCATATAATTATTATTATGTTTGTTTGTGCCGTTGAAATATGTCACTTTTTTAAATGGATTTTCTTTAAATTCACCTCACATTGTTTATGTCACGGCTTAGGTGCTGGTAAAACATACACAATGCTTGGAACTGAACGAGAACCTGGAATAATGGCACAAACCTTAAATGACTTGTTCCACGAAATGGAAAGCTTAAACGACAAAGTTCGTTCAAAAGTGACCATGTCTTACTTAGAGGTATGATTTTTTAAATTCAATACTAAAAGCTATGCAGAAACTAAAATTTGAACAAAAATGCGATAATAGATATGCAAAAATGGAAAACAAATATATTGAAATCATATGCATGTATGTAAGTTAAGTGCTTAGTAAAGAATTTCTGCAAGCGCAACCTGTAAATTAATTTTGAAACAATAAATCATATCTACAAACGAGCTAATTGAAATATTTTGCCTTCTTTGCTGTTTGACAAAATTACATACAAACAAAATGTGACAATTCATATTAAGCAATATTTTTGGAAATATTCAACTGAATGATCTTAGTTACAGCTACATTAAAATTCAGTTATGCTACAGATGCAGAACTCAAAGCGAGGTAACTCAGCCCAATAGTTCAAATTGTATATTTTTTTCAAAATATGTTGGAGCAATATTTCACCCATATTTGAATATAATTTGGCGCATGAAAATCTTGTCCTTGACGCTCTTAACAAGTGAAGCAAAACTAATTTACCACGGATGGTGCAATAAATTTCAAAATAATTATGAAAAATGCATAATACTAAAATTCCAACTGAAATAAATTTGTCTTTAAAAAGCAGCAAAGTGAAAATATTTCAAGCAGGAGAAGTAATAAGGCTCGATTAATAGTATGAAAATAATTCAAAGACTATATCAAGAGTGGAGATTACAGGGTGGGGTAAGCAAGCCTTGTCTTTCGAAATATTTTGCCTTTAACTTTAACCTTAAACGCACTATCTGGGGACAAGATAAAGTTAAAGTGGGATATTTTTTTTTGATCAGGGTCTATGTCAACGCGGGTCTGAAAAAAATTATTTTAGCAAAAAATTCAAAAGTTTTTGATGCACCATGCATTTAAAATAGTCAATATTTTGATAGATATCGATATATTTATACAATTAATTTGATTGAGTCATCATTGTTAAGTGTCAAGGTTGTCAAAAAAATTATTGGGGCGGCGCGGCTCCTATATACTTTAGTACTATGATCAGTTTTTTATTGACTTTTCGTCACTGAGCCCACCGCAGCAATAAAATATTCGCAGCAAAATAGTTTATCTTATAAAACAAGGGTTGTAGAAGGAATATCAGTGGCACACCTTCATCAGGGAGGGGATCCGGGTCCGGGGTAAAACTTAAAACAAAAAAAATTTCAAATTTTCATTTGGTGCAATATTTTTAATACAGTAAGACAATAATGACTAAAGATGATTACATACCATATAAAGAGTGGCTTAAGCCAATAAAGGCGTTGATGCCGAACTCCAGCTGAAAAATGGCAACCTCTTGGGGAGGAGCAAGGGGAGATATGCGTTGTGAAAGTTTTTGATATTTTTTTTTAAATTTTGAGCTTTGACCGTGAAAGTGTCCTTAATATATATTATTATGTAAAGTATCTGATTAAATAAACATTTTTCATTGACTTTATTTATAATTCATTCATTCATTTTTAGAAATGTCAGTTTATTCAAAATTATGAAAATGGCTGCCGTGATTACGTAATACTGGCTGACCTTGAGCGTATT
This sequence comes from Hofstenia miamia, assembly GCA_900660155.1. Taxonomy (NCBI): domain Eukaryota; kingdom Metazoa; phylum Xenacoelomorpha; order Acoela; family Hofsteniidae; genus Hofstenia; species Hofstenia miamia. The sequence goes on along the minus strand of CABFPE010000211.1, from coordinate 684,370 downwards.
TTTTTGTTTTCTTATTAGAGTAAGTTTTTGAAAATAACTAAAAGGAATATGAGTTCAAAAAACTAGTCCTTATATTTTAATGCTTAATTCATTTAGGTTTTTTCACTGTTATTTTTCCAAACATTGGTGACGGCAGAAATTCATTTTCATATAAAATCGAAACCAATGAATATATTTTTTTGAAAATTGCCAAATATGTAGTTCAAAGGCAGGGGTGTATCGGGGTGGTGCTCAGGTAGGCTCAGCCCGCCTTGTTAATTTAGATTAGAGCACAGCCCCCTTATTAAATTCATATTAGTATTCGAGTTTTGGATTTTATTTGTTGAGAATATAAATTATGGTCAAAATATATCATAAAAATACAAAGCTCAAGATAAGAGCCCCCTTGTTAATTACCTAGGAGTACAGCCCTGTTCAAAGGTGTACCTCAGTGCGTTTAGGGTTAAGCTTTTTAGAACATATCCAGAGACGCAGATAATCACTTCAGTTTCCGTTTTGTTGAGTGTTTATTGAACATTTTGACAAACAACAAACAAAGGTAAATACTCTGGAGTATGTATGTAAAATAGTCGGTTAAGATTTTATCTTACAATACATTTGAGTTGAGGAGAATATCAACGTAGGTTATTCTAATTAAGCCCCTCTTAAGAAAAGCAGTCAGAGATTGAGATAAATCTAAAACTAAGGCAATATCAAGATCAATTTGAGCTGACTTTAAATCTCCATTTGGTCTTATTCAACATTTAAAATCTCGAAGAACATGTTGGTGCAACTGCAGCAGTATATAATGCTTCAATTTTAGTATATTAACTGTTGACGTTTTTGAATTAGAAGGAAATGCAAGTTAAGTAAAAATATAACGAATAATTAGAGTCCTTAATCAAATCTACAATTGCCTGTGGTGTTGTTACTGTTATGCTTCATATTTACAAATTGTTAAGAAAGAAAACTACTAAACCAGTGTTTATGTTATAATCCGTTTAGAGTAGGTTGGGACGCACAGCACCAACATATATATATATATATATAATACTTTGAAACTATATTAAAAATTTCTTTATTAAAATGTCTAAAATTTCTAGATTTACAATGAAATGATTCGAGATCTTTTAAAGCCGGAACGAGGCGTCTTGGATTTACGAGAAGATGCTAAGGGGGACTGCCACGTTGCGGGTTTATCTGAAGTTTCTGCGAAAACTGCCAAAGAGGTAGTACACTTTTTTCTTTATATTTTACCAAATGCTTTGCTAAGCAGCATGTCTATAAATTTAATATTTGCACAAAATGTGCTCATTGTCTTGTAGAAAATCACGCATAGCGGCGTATATTGCATCTGCGTAATTAAACACGTGGCACTGCTACAAACTGTGTCATTTATAATTAATGAACGTGTTCACAGAAAATTGCTGTCATTTCTCCCATTACAATTTGTTTATCTGTCAGTACTGAATTAAAGAACACTGTTTGCATTGATTCAAAATCACTTATAATTAGAGTTGTTGAATTAAATTGAAAGAAAACATATGTTTTAAATATTTAATGCGCACTTTGCAGTAGCTCTATCTAGTTTCAACACTTTTCACAAAAACATTCACTGAGTATATACATATACATTGCATTTATTTGTACTAAGATACTTTTAAAGACAAGTACTGGTACTTTACTACTAACATAATTATAGTGTTTTAGTAAATGATTGTGTCCTATTTATTGACCCTTGATTACACCTACATGTTATCGTATCCTGAATTTTTAAATTAAGGAACTGGCTACTTTGTCTGCTTGATTAGAAATAATAATAATAATATTGAAACAATGAATATAGGTAATGGAACTTTTGCAACGGGGCAACAAAGAGCGTACTCAGGAGCCTACTGCTGCAAATAAGACCTCTTCTCGTTCACATGCAGTACTTCAGGTAACCGTTCAAATATGGAGCAGAGTGCGAAACACCATCGAAGAAGTTCAGACTGCCAAATTATTTATGATTGACTTAGCTGGTTCAGAACGTGCTTCTCAGACTAAGGTAATTATTTACTTCTCTTGGATTTGTAGCCCAGGACTTTTACTCATTTGATGATATATAAGACTGCAGAACGTTTCCTGTTAATTATGTTTTAGAATCGCGGAAAGAGAATGATAGAAGGTGCACACATTAACAGATCCCTCTTAGCGTTGGGAAATGTAATAAATAGCTTAAGTAAGTAGTTCTGCAAAAATTTATTTTTAGTTGAAAAATCGAAGGAAGGTAAGCTGATTTGACAATTCATGCGTAAGGAATGTTTTGCAAATCATTTTGTGTGCGCTGCACATTTGATTTTCTTGTGGTTTTTTCCTAGTTGCTTTTTAACATCGCTTCATGGTTGTTATTTTTATCTATGGGTGGTTATTATAACAAGAATGGTAAACTAGCCCTACAATATGAGTGTGTAGAAATATGTAAATTTCATATTATTTCAGATGTTCAGTTTTCAAAGAACTAAAAATTGGAATAACTCTTGATCTTATAAGCTTTTGATTAATATTTATTAAGTTCTTTGAGAATTTCCTGATGTTGCTCTCCATATATGGAAGTTTCCAATATATACATTTTGGATTCTCTTGATCGGGCAATGATTGAGTTATTAAATTTGTTTCATTACCTTTTTGTAAAACCTGTTTTGTAATAATTTTTAAATAATTTTGGCTTTATTTAGGATGATTGAGAATCGTTATGCGGGTTATTGCCTATGAATAAAGATATTGTTGCAGGGTTCTACGGGACCAAGATTTCATTGGTCACAATCGCATTAATTGTTCCATTAAATTTTCTAGTCCAAACGCGCGTTAGTCCAAAATTATCAAAAATTATGAGTAATATTTTGAAATATGGGTTCCCGGATCCTTCATTCTTAATCATTGAAAAAAATCAATGATTATTAGAATCAAGGCTTGAGTTACTTGACTTTCAAACAGCATGTGTTGCTTAACTACAATCTTGGTATGAATGAAGAAGTACCTAAATGGGGAACCGGTGAAAACTTGCTGCCACCGCTATGTTTAGTAAAGTTTTGTTAAATTTATTGATCTACATTTACTATTTTTAGACTATTGCGTTGTAACACAACGGTTTTTTGCAATAAGTAAAATAATAAATACTTAATACATCAAATTACAGAAATTGTATTTTATGCTTAAAATGAGATTTAGTTTACTGTTTTAGTTGACAGTACAAATTGCTAAGAGTAAAAAGGGTCGCAGAAATTCAAGAACCTTTGATATATCCATTAGTTAATTATGCATAATCTAAGTAACAGGTCTAATGCTATTATTGTGTATAAACATCGGCCTTATATTATACTAATTAGGTTAGATTTACTTTAAAACTCAATTTGCGGCAGTGTTGGGAAAAAATCAGATTTAAATTAAAAAATTAAAAAATAGGATTTTTTGATTTAAATTGGTTTTTTTATTTAAATTGGATTTTTTATCTAAATTTCAATTTTACCCACACAATCTTTCAAGGTAGTAAATATTGGAAATCCTTTGATACTACTATTTTTGAAATACAATAATTTAATCAATTTTAAATAAAAAGCATGCAAAACAATAAATTCAGAGTTTGCCAATTCATCCAATATTAACGCAATGACTTTAAAACAATTAGAATACACTACTCGTATCTCTATTAGTGTACTTGATTTAAATCAATAATTGAACTAATAATGTGCTTTGATTTAAATCATGATCTAAATCCGATTTAAATCATTGATTTAAATCGATTGATTTAAATCGACCAACACTGATTTGCGGTAAGCAAAATTTTCCTTATTAACTAAATAATTTGAGTTCACTATAACGTAAAACGTTTTTGTAGTCGAGAAGAGAAATTATCATTATTAATTGTATAAGATAAAGTTGTAAGGATTACCAATCCTTTAGTATGGAGTGTTTGTTAGCAACTGAATTACATATGCATTAAACAAAATTATTTAAAGAATACGCCATTACTTTGATTAAGAAATTGATGCACAATTCGATTTTTATACAAATAGAATTGGATTTCATATATAAATACATTTTGAAATTTTGGGACGATACTTGGCGCCAATTGCAAAATAAGCATTATTCTCAAGAACTTAATAAATTTTTCATTCTTTTGCCACCTAACACCTTTCAGTTAGACAACGATGATATAAGGCGCTAATATTTAGGTTTATCTCAAGGTTAAAAACAATAATCTGATGAAAGTAACTGGCATATGATCTCTTTAGGCGAACCTAATAGACGTGGAGGTCAATATGTGAACTATCGAGACAGTAAACTCACCAGAATCCTAAAAGATTCCTTAGGAGGAAACTGCAGAACTGTAATGATTGCCAACATATCTCCTGCTAGTATCTCATTCGAAGATTCACGCAACACAATGTTGTATGCTGATAGAGCCAGAAATATTAAAACCAAGGTACGTAAATGCTTAGCCATAACTGTTGACAGCAATATCTGGAGATTTGTAACTCCTGTGAAACATGTCTTTACAAAATGAATAATTTTTTAGTTTGTTTGAAGACAATTTTCAGAAATCTGAAGTTTCTTGACGATAAAAATAAATCATGAAATAATTTTTTATAAATTATGTTTTATGAATTTTCTCACGAAGATTCCATTGTTACTTTGCAGATTTTCTTTTTTTTTGATGCATACTTGTTTCGAAGTATACAAACTAATTTTATTTTCCCATCAAATTTTCATAATAAGATATAAAAATGTGATCTCATCGCAGCATTTTAATTTTGGGAGATTAAAAGTGACCATGGAAATATTATGACCGCCCAATAATTTCTTCCATTTTCATAGCTATGGGAAGAACTAGTAAATTAATAGTAACATAATAAGGCTTCAGTTAATCATTTGTAAATCTGAAATAATCCGCACTAAGACCTAGATTAAATTTTCACATTGAAAAAAAGAAACTACTTTTACTAAAAAGCAGCAAAGACAGTTAAATTTTAAATGCATAGAAATTTCTGCAGTAGAAAATATAAAAGATTTAGCAATAGTCTTATCACAAGCATGCTCTCAAATGACGCTAGTATATTGATATGTTGAGAAAACTTCATACCATCCATACATTTCTAAGAAAAATGTTCAGTTATTTGTAACTATTGGAAAAAAATATTTTATTTTACATGTTTAAGATTTGTCTTACTTTATGTTTTTTTTAAATGTCATGCTGATAAAATGCATATATAAAATCAGAATTACTTGATAGATTACTGAAGAACTTAATGACTAAGAAAATTTACAAATTTTGTCAAGAATACATATGTATATGTTATGGCATATGAATCTAAGCTATGCAGGCAACAATGCAGTAACCTATATGTAAACTAGATAACATTTGCAGTAAGGTCATGAGTCCATTACGATTTTTGTCCAAAACACGAAAATCAACAGGTAAATTTACACTGATGGGGTGAAAAAATCACCCCAAACATAAGTTAACCGTCAAGTGCAGCTTCCGTAGTACCCATAACTACACATCACTTTATACAATAATTGTTGCAATTTTTTAATTTCATTTTTACATATTTGTGAAAAGATGCACAGATTAATGTTTGAGTAAGTGGAGATATTGGGATCATTATTAATTTTTAAAGGTCACTTTTATAAATGTCTATGCTAGAACTGCGCGACAAAGAACAGTCTAATGTGAGGGAATATGGTAGCAGTAAATTAAAATATGAATAAAATAAATAAGTAAATTTTGTTGTTGCGTTTTGTTTATTTTGATTAAAACAACAGTTGACATTATCATTAGAAACCTTTAAAAAGCTTTGAGTTTGATCTTCACCGAATATTTCAAAACTCCACCAATGTACTCAACTATAGTTGCGTGTTTTTTGTAAAAATCTTTATTATTGATCTTTGATAAAAGTAAAATAGTTTATCGGTGTCAAGAAATTTCTCGCAAAACAGAAAATTATATAGGACTTTTGTGAATGTTCTTTTAAGTTTATATTCTTTTTACTTATTTCTCAATGGATGATGCGCAGACAGGGTCTCCCGTTCCGCCAATTCGATTCAATGCAGGCGGGAGCGGGAAGCGTTGAATCTACAAACGCAAACACAACTACGTGCATCCCAGTGCAACTTCAAAGTTTTGTATAGTTTTTTAAAGCGCTAAGCATTTCCTAAATTCTAAGCTTAAGTGAACAAACCGAACCAACTTTTAATAACTAGTAAAAACATAATTTGTTCTTTTGGTACACTGCCTAGGGTAGGGCCCGTGCTCGTGCCCTTGTTCTCTTGCTCGTAGCCCGTACCTATAAAAATAGGCCCGTTGGCTTGTCCGTGACCATATAGTAAACCCTTTATTCCCGTAGTTAAATGCAACTTAACTAAAATTTCTTGACATTACAAGAAATCTTCAAGTACAGTATGCTTTTTTGCAAGCATACTTACACGTTCATACCAAAAATCAATAAAATTTTCTGTTGCATATCTACATGAAGGCTAATGTTATACGAAATACATATACAATATACATAGATATATAGAAATAGAGTAGATATTTAGAAAATTGTTATAAATCAATGATAAACTTCAAATAAACGTTTTTCGGATTTAAGTTGATCGAATACCAAGAAATACTCATACTACGTTCAGAACTAGTATGCCCTGCCCGTGCCCGGTACGGGTACTACCGCAGTAGATTTCAACAACAAAATTTGTTGAGTAGCAGACATTAACAACTCGTACTCGAAAATAAACACATGCCTACAAATTTCATGCTTGAATCGCACGTATATTAAGCGATGACAATATACAAGTATAAGTTATTTTGAAAATAAAATTTAGGTTAAACGAAATCTAAGCAATGTCTCGTATCATGTTGCTCAATACACATCCATCATCAATGATCTGAGAAAAGAAATTCAGAGACTCAAGTCGAAGATTGAACAGCAGGAGATAAACCGGGTGGCAATGAAGTCTGGTGCAAAGATTCAAGAAGTTCAAAGTAGGTTTCCCAATATTTGAGTAAAGGGATATCGAATAACGACATCTCTTTTTAATTTCAGTTGCAAAATTTGAGTGCAAATGTTTAACACATGTATATTGATAAGTAAAAAATGTAGTATTAGTAAAATCTTATTTATTTAGGTTCCCTCAATGGTCTATTAATATATAGAAAATAATTAAATATATTTTAACTTATTTATTCACTTACACCTTATTCAAATTAACTTTTATATTTTTTTACTTATAGACAACTATTTACAAGAACTTTATGTTCTAACTAGTCATACATTTTATAAAATATATTTCCTTTTTAACATAAGGACATAAACAATATATCGTCAATAGCCTTCATAAGTTGTATAGTATCTATATGTAATTATTTACAAATATATATTAAATGTAAACCCTATAAATGTTTTTGTATTACAATTTGCCATGCATTTATTGATATGTATCCAATCTACGCTAAATATTGAATTGAGCAACCATCTGCTAGTATTAAGTTTATATTTGATCTCCCTGGATTCCTACATACATACAGTTTTTTGAAAATCAATGTGAATTAAACATGAATTACATTTTATTGCAGTGAAATTCTCGCTTGTCTTTGTAAATCAATACTTGCTTTCAATAGTCCGGAAAATGTTTTATGACAGAACCACGTTTGTCGCTTTAATTTATGCGTCAGACGAATGCAATGAAATATAAAACTTATTGAGTGATTCAATGAAATTTATGCTGTTATCATAATTTTTGTATAAATAAAAATGAGAAATTTATTAACATATGTTAAAACACCTAGCATAATATGAAAGGTTTGTTTTTTAGAATGTTTTCCAGGTTATCCGCTGTTTATTATATTAGACAAAAATAATGCACTACAAAAATCCAAACGAATTGAAGTTACTAACATGTTTTTCCGCCATTCTATTTTCAATTGATGTCCTAGCATTAAAGCATTAACAAGATTTTCTGTGGCATTTATTCAAACAACTGATATTTTCTTGCAGATATTTAATATAGTTCATTTTCATAATTCAAATTTCATAATTCTGACAAGAATAATACAATAATGTTTATTACTATGTAAAGGTAACCTGTATTAATACTTACTATAAAAGATAAACTAATTTTTTACAAGAACACATAATTCCCTACTTAGTTACAAGATCTGGGAAACTAAAATTGATTGCACTGTTCTGCAGTGGGATCTGATAATGATTTTAGACTTTTGCAAAATATTAACCAATGAAATTTTTTAGACGAGGTTCAAAAAATCATGTCTAGTGAAAAAAATGAGCTTCAGAAACTGAGATCTGAACTAGTCGATAACTTCAATGAGAGAATGCAGGCTCGTCATAACTTAATGGAAGTCAATTCTAGTATTATGGAAGTGGCTTTAGAACAAGCCCGTCACGAACAAACAGTTACCGAATATAAATCAGAAAAGAACAAAAAATTCAATACAACTTCAAAAGGTATCCAATTTAGACTAATATAAATGAACATGCGCTCACTACAAAATACATTAATGTGGTGCTAGCTTTTGTTATTAAAGTATTACTTATAACTAATGAACTATTTTGATTTTATATGCATCAAATTATATTACTTAGGTTGCTCTAAAACAATTCATCACAATGAGGTTAGGTAAACTGGTGTTGCTTGGAAAAGAGTGAAACGGATAGAACTTACCTTATCTGATCCACTGTCATTTTATGGGTCAGGTCGGGTCCTTCACAAATAAAATATTTTAAAATTACTTTCCAAGAAACTTCTTTCAAACCTATATATTTGAAGTCAGCGGTTTTTCAATAATTTAAATTTATGATTCTATATGTGCATTCCTCCTTTATTATCATTTTTTGCGTATCATTAAAATATTTGAGCTTTTTAGAATATATTGGATTATCTTTGCAATGGGTCGGACTCGACTAATGGGACACCATACTATAGGACGATTTGGAATTTTTGATTTGTTCGCAGCGTTCTTTGCGAACTAGTATAGCGTTTATTAAAACCTAGATAATGTTTTCATAATGTAATAGAGTATAACTAAAAGTTTTACTCCAATTTTGGTAAGAATGAAATGCTGGCATGCTGATTCTTCAAAACAAAATTTCATACTAAAAATTGACAGAATATGATTCTAGTGATTTAGATGATGAAGATGTGGATGTTGTCGCCCTTGCAAAAGAAGAACTCGCCTCACTAGAGGTTGAAAAAAAGAAATTAATTGGCTACAAAAATGAAATTGAAAGTAAACTCATCAATGCACAGAACTTTAGTGAAAAACTTGAAGAGGTATTTTACATTATTACACAGCAATGAAAAAATAATTAAATATAAAAAGCATTCAACCATCTCCTTTAGACGATGCAGAAGAAAATATCATCAGAAGATCAGCAAGAAGTGCTATCTCTTCTATGCAAAGTCCATGAGTTGGAAATGGAGTGTGCAGAAATGAATCAACATGCTCTTCTTCAAGATAATTTATTACGTCAGCAAGACCTAATGTTAGAAAGATTTGCGCAACATAAGCACATAAGTCATGAAATAATTCAGTTACAAAAAAGTCTTCTCGACGGTGAGCAAATATTCATGCTTTTTATTCATTAATTATGTTTACCCCTCAATACAAATTTACACAAAATGGGTATTTTTGAAATCAAATACCCTAATTCTTTCCATTATAAGAGTTTATAAAATTTAAGAGACATAGCACTTACAATCACTTAGGAATCAACAATTTATAAAAGTAAAACATTGAAATACAATTCTCATTAGATTCCATGATTCTGCTCATTGATACTCTTTCATTGTCATTTTCGGTTCGGTAAATTATTTCCTTTAATTGTATGCCTGGAGATATAATGACTTTATCATTTTTTAGCTACGCATATAGCTATTCACTAAGAGTCAAGAAATCTGATATTGCCAATATCATGTTGCAAGAGCCTTTTTTCCTTTATTGTAGATATGCTTTAATTATTCCATTTGTATCATTTTTAAAAAATCGAAATATCCAAGACAAAAGTTTTAATTGAATATATTTAGAACACAAAATTCCAATAAGCACAGAACTTGAGGAGCTANCATAAGTCATGAAATTATTCAGTTACAAAAAAGCCTTCTCGACGGTGAGCAAATATCCATGCTTTTTATTCATTAATTATGTTTACCCCTCAATACAAATTTCACACAAAATGGGCATTTTTGAAATCAAATACCCTAATTCTTTCCATTATAAGAGTTTATAAAATTTAAGAGACATAGCACTTACAATCACTTAGGAATCAACAATTTATAAAAGTAAAACATTGAAATACAATTCTCATTAGATTCCATGATTCTGCTCATTGATACTCTTTCATTGTCATTTTCGGTTCGGTAAATTATTTCCTTTAATTGTATGCCTGGAGATATAATGACTTTATCATTTTTTAGCTACGCATATAGCTATTCACTAAGAGTCAAGAAATCTGATATTGCCAATATCATGTTGCAAGAGCCTTTTTTCCTTTATTGTAGATATGCTTTAATTATTCCATTTGTATCATTTTTAAAAAATCGAAATATCCAAGACAAAAGTTTTAATTGAATATATTTAGAACACAAAATTCCAATAAGCACAGAACTTGAGGAGCTATATGAGCTCTACCAGCAAGAGAGTGAAGAACTAAGTCAAATGACTAAACCACATATCTCGCTTCTTCCTAAAAGATCGGAGTAAGTTTACTTTTATTAAGCATTTCTTCAAATTGAAATTCAACTTCGCTTACATTAAGTTAACAAATAAATAATAAACATTTCATAGCTATATTCTTGAATCATCTACCTTTGCAAATTAATGGGATGCAAAACTTTAAGTACAGTATGTGCAGATATTTTGCAACTTTCTCTCATTCTTTCTCTACATGCATATACATGTATATATAATAATAATCATAATAATAACATTAACAATATTTATTTAAACCAAAGAGTACATCTGATAAGCGTAGTAAACAAGAGAAAATGTTCAACAAAATTTCAGAAATCTATTCGGGAAAGAAGTCTTAAAAAGATGTAATTGACTTTTTCCAATACCGGTTTTTTCGTTCAAAGTTTTTCTTTGGCATACTTAGATCTTCCATTTTCGTTAATAATTGAAGCAATACATTGGTAGTTGTTAATAATTCCAAATCTTTAGCTTTCTTTTGAAGGATGTCAGTTTTGTTCAGGTACAATTTTTGACAATTCTCTCAAATTATGGTACAGTATGACAAAATAGCAACAACAAGGGTTTGGTACAATGCTTCAAGTTCTTTTTTTATCAAAACCTGCTCGCTATATTTAAGCAATAGAAAAATGGCAGAGTTAATCTTTTTAGAATGTGATGGCATGTATATCAAACCGTAGGGTTACATGATATGTTAATCCTAATATTTTTACTTGAGTGATTTGTGGAACATTGAAAATTGGTTCTGGTTTGTAGTTGGAGTGCCTTTTAAAATGTTAATTCAACAGATTTTTCATTGTTATTTCTAAAGTTATGCAATGAGCACCAATCGAAATTTTCATCTAGGGTGGCTACACTGTTGTAATTGAAGCGATTACAAGCTATTGCGACAGTAACATCATCTGCTTACTTACAGTTAATTAAAACTGCATTTATGAAAAGCAAATTTGAGTTGATTGTAAACGAAGTTAAATAATATCGACCCCAGTATTGTGCCTTGTAGAACCCCTGATGTTGTCTTTATTATTTTCGAGCCGTTTGTCATTAAATTCCACATACTGTTTTCTTTCTGTTAAGAAGGCACATAATATATTCGTGATAGAAATTGCCAAAATTGATTTAATTGTATTAATAATAATGTGGCTCGGTACTCTATCAAATGCTTTGGTAAAATCTAATACAAATAATCGTGGAAATCCAACATTCGCTATGCTGCATAGAGTTATTGTTTTTCATGGTGCGCCCGCAGCATTTTCTAAGATTTGCATTTTATATTTAGCAATAAAGGGTGCCTATTACCGATTACTGCTCAGATAAAGGATTTCATTGTAGCGTTGAGCAAGCTGTGTTTTTTTACCATTGCCTTAAAGCTTGATCAGCGACTTTCTATTATGTTTAAATGTGGGTCTAGGTGCAGTCTTAATAATGTAATATCTTTATTTTCAATTTCATTCATAATCAAACTGGCCCTGGCACGAGATGGAGCATTGGCCATAATAATACAGATATTTTGCTACAACCGACCCGATTCTTTCATTGATAGAATGCTCACTTAGGCAGATGTTTAATACAACACCAACATCATCCAATACATCTCTAACCTTTTTTGATCTATCATTACTCAGTTTACAAAGAAAAAGTAACTTGCTTCATCAACGAAATAGATTTGCTAATTTTCACTACTACCTCGCATCACACGCAAAAAAGATTCATGAACCAATGACCTCTAAAATCCAGATGTTAGGTGCATCATTTTAGCAGTAGTTGTGCAAATTCAAGTGGTACAAATGTCAAAATAAAAGTAGGCTTCATCAGTATTTGCGTCATTTGTGCCGATATTAATACTAGCAATACCAATATGAAAGGGACATTTTGTAGTATTTTAGTAGTTTTAAAAAATAGATGTAGAATTTCATTTTACAATTTACAAGTACAAGTTATTCTTCAGAATTGTTTATACTTAAGTTACAATTTCATTTATTTTGTAGTTAATCTAGTGCAAACTATATATATATATATATATATATGAAGATGCAAATTCTCTCTATTTTAGCTTAAGAATTAGTTATCTTCACTTAGCTAGAAAGACATTCATATGCAGCGATTCATGTTTTAATAATTTTTTACCATGTCTAATACAGAAGTCAATTGTTTAATCATTTCTGATAAAAGTTTATTTAATAATTTCTCATCTTTGATTATTTAGAGCAAGTGAAACGAATCGCGTGTTTCAAACTCGAGCAGGGGGTGGTATTGTGCGAATTTATCCAAACTTTTACGTTAATAAGCAGCCTTCATTAGTTAGTCTTAGCGAATCTAGTAGAGGAGACTCCCCGGGCAGTGAAGACACAATGACTGACTTCATTCAAAAGAAAGAAATGATTCTTAGTAAGTAATCACTTATTGAATACATAATGAGTGAGATTTTGAAGCCATTTACCAAAAAAACTCATGAATTAAGTCAGCATAATTCATTGAAAATGAACTTGATAGATATTAACGATTGCTAAAAGTTATTAGAAAATACTGCTGAAGCTAAGTTGAAATTCTCATGTTTTTCTAAAAAAAGTTAGCTTAGCATTTTCTATTTTGGGTTTTTATGCACTCTAATATTTACAAAGCTTCAACCAAAGTAATTTGTCTCTATGTAATGCTTGCCTCTGCGTTTGCTTAAACAGCCTGAATTTTTCCTGTTTGATTAAATCATTAAAATTTAAAGTAAATGTAAGCTTTAGTTGGTTAAGTGAAAATATAATGTGGTATGGTCGGCTAATATTTACCTAACCTTAGAGTTTGTTCTCATAAACATATGACATATCGATAACATATCAGAAGTTTTTTTCTTATTTAACGTAGGATAAGATTTCTAATTTGAAAGGAATTTCAAAAACTGTTTTCACTGATCAGCAGGGTTTTTAAGGATACTGGTACCAGTAGCTATATGTTCTGCACATTGAAGAAAATCTAATTTTGCAAAAAATTACAATTATAGAAACGCGGTGGGACTATCATTAATTTTTAGAATAAAAGCGAATTTCTTCAAAAACTGTGTATTCCAGATTTCCACTTGCCAGTTTCTATATTGTAGAAAATTAGTAGCAATTAAATATCTTGCTATCTAAGTTTTCTGCATCAGAATTCACACATAGTTGATCTTGGAAAATCTTGTACTTACTAAATATTGTTTTAATTGCTGTTTCTGAAACAGAAAGTTTTTAATTAAAATCCCAAGTGTATGGTCAATTGAAAATTGATTTATTCAGAGCTTGATTGCTTGGCAAAGGTGCTAACTCGCTGAATAGTAGAACTGCTTTTGCCTATAAATGAACACTTTATGCGGATAAGAAATCCGTTCAAGTAGAAACTTTGGTGAAGAATAAAATCTCGTGAATAAACCACAATATTCGTAAAACTATTTTTGTAAAATATTAAAAAATGGTACATCAAAATTCAACCAAGCATGTTTTTTATCTCACTGGCAAAAATAAAAATTTCCGGCCACGAGTTTTTCCGCGTTGCGTATGCGCAAGAACCTTGCGAATACTTCCTTCATGTTTCTGAATTTCTGTGATTTCCTTTGATACTTCATAAAGAATCAGATTACACGTTTCTTTAAGAAATTACCAAAACATTGCAATATCATGCCATAACATGAGCTTTTTATCAAGTGCTTAGTTCAACTGGATAAATGAAGTCTCTTTGGGAACACAGACACCTAACGGAGTTTTCCTCACAAGCCTCAAAATGATTCATATTCTTCAAATCTGCTTAATTGGCCTCATTAATTTTCTGAGAACACGTGTACAAGACTGCACACAGCAGAATTTTTTGTAACAGTATATCAGAAACCATTGAATTCTTCTGCAAAAAATGAATTAAGCTTATTTATACATATTCTTTGTTAAATTGTTCACTAGTAACAAAGTTTATTAATTCTATGTCACAAATTCGTACACAATTTTTTGCCATTAATCAAACGATTGAATGCAGTAAAACGTAACTAGTAGTTGTGCTAAATCCTATAAATAACTATAATAAAAACCATTGCCGAAATAATATAGCTGAAAGCTGTTTCTAAAGATAAAGAATCATTATTTTTAAACAACTTTATTAAATTAATACGTTTCATTTGATACTACTGGAAATTTGCTGGTAATGCTAACAGGGTTTATTGTTTGCACTACCAGCAGTGTGTTGGTACCAGTACTACTGCTATCATCCTACATGATCAGTTGTAAATTATAAATCAATATTTTTCTCAATTTTGTTTCAATGATAAAATTTTTTATATAATCCGAAAAATGGGTTATTAGTATATTTATCGCTTAAATCATGTAAGACATCTCTTACATTTAATTTGTTAAAATTACTTCCCGCAATTTTTTTAAGAATTTAATGTGTAAATATTATCTTTCTAAATTTCCTTTTATAGATAGGTTTCTGGCTTCTGAAACATTGTTAATTTTGTAATGAAATCTGGGTATAATAATACATTGGTTTAGGTACTAAGAACATTGCTGCAATTGCAGCTGCTAAAAGACGCGGAACCGATTCAAAGGAACCTTCGAATCGCCTTCTAATACAAACGATGCCGTTTAATCAACTTTCAGACATCAACGAAGACGAATACGATCCCTACCTGGATTATTCGGTTTGTGAGAAGAGAAATTCCTGAATTTTGATAAAAACTGAAATTCCATAGGGATGCATTACACGAAATATTTCTGTGCGCCATGGCGTACATGGAATAAAAAATATTTTTAGTAATTGCTCCAATTGGCCTGCATTTTTATGCCGTCACGAAAACTTTCTGCATCATGAAGCAGCACACATTGTATTGCTGCCTTTCTTCAAAGGAAATGTTTGTTAGATTTTGGGGCAATTTACATTTTATTCGCCTATATATTCCATGCATTCTCAAGTAAATATATGGACGAATAAAATGCAAATTGCCCCAAAACCTTCCTTTGAAGAAAGGCAGCACTACAATGCGTATTGCTTCACGATGCAGAAAGATTGTGACGGCCTAAAAATGCATGCCAATTTAGAGTAATTGCTAAAAATATTTTTTTCGTAGAAAAAATATATCGTGTAATGAATGATTGAGACTTTTACGCCAATTACTAGTATTAATTTTCACTTTGGTGTCTTTGAAAAATATTAACATATTCTAGCACTCCTCGAAATCAGCAAAGACTTAAAACATATATTTAAGGGTTTTAACTAAATTTTTACATTGAGAAATGTAGCAGTCACTAAAGGTCATTTGAGACTTCATTTTGATTGGAAAATAAATGCACCTGAAGCTGTTTTATATTACCATATTAAGACAATTGAAATGATATGGAAGAGAAC
Organism: Hofstenia miamia; assembly: GCA_900660155.1. Classification (NCBI taxonomy): domain Eukaryota; kingdom Metazoa; phylum Xenacoelomorpha; order Acoela; family Hofsteniidae; genus Hofstenia; species Hofstenia miamia. The sequence continues at coordinate 668,292 of CABFPE010000211.1, read as the reverse complement.
ATTTTATGAATGATTGGTACATTTTTATGATGTCTGGAACACCTACCTTTTTGGTATATTTCAATTGCATACTACAATTTGTGGAGGTTTATTGGAAAATTAGGCATGTTTCTTACATCATTTATCACTCGTTTTCTTTTGTAGACAGATGTAATAATATAAACGGCACCCCTGATTCTTACTATATTCGAAAAGTAAATAATGAGTAATTCAAACTATGCGTCAGCGTCAGAGGGTAGGTTGTGCGAATACGCCAAACCCTGCATACAAGAATAAATGAATATTACAATTATTGAAACACAGGACGATTATGAGATGCAAAAGTAAAAAATATTTTAAAAAATTAATAACACTAATTTTAAAATTGCTATTATAATAAAATAATTATATCATCTGTTAATTAATTACAATAATTTTCTTCATTTGTAATTATATTTTTATTAAAGAAAAGTAGTTTGTTACAAAATTTAAATTGTGCACTCCTCAGAAATAGTTTATTGAATTAAAAGTTCACAACAAAGTTGGAATCGCGTACACACTTACAACTTTGCGCACAACTTTTTAGTTGAATTATAT
>CABFPE010000211.1:643626-660591 GCA_900660155.1 Hofstenia miamia | reverse complement strand
CAGAAAAAAGTGAGATCTCCTTGCCGCGGCCATAACTACTCATATATACATATGTACAGTATATATATATATATATACACTATATATATATATATATATATATATATATATATATTCTAAAAGGAAAACACATTGAACTTTTATTTTGTATTATATAATCATCATCTGGAAATAGGTTGCGGCAAAAATATTTTTACAATATACAAACTACACTAAAATTATAAAATGAAATCTAAAATAAATATTAAAAATTTTTTGGATTAATTTGTTTATTTAATAACTTTGTTTTGTCGATGTTATTAATTTCAATGGTTTCTGCTCTTTTTTTATACTTTGTTCTTGTAATGATCTTAAAATTTTCAATGTTGATATTATGAATGTGACTACAAATTTCTGATGTTAAATGGCCATTGATGTGCTCTTTGATTCGCTTATCAAAATGACGGATGGTTTCACCGATATATGATTATACAATCATCACATGTATATTTATAAACTAATGATGAAGCGAATCCTTGTGATATTTGATCTTTGTTGCCAATTAAATTTAGTGTTTTCAATGATTGAAATATTGTAAATTTTAGAATTGTATGAAATGCTTACTTTTCTATTGAATTGTATTATTTTCAATGAATGGCAATTTCTTAGTTTCTTTTATGTCTTTATCAGATTTTTCATGATTAGTTGCTAATAGACATTGATCTACAATTTTTATTCTTTCTGGTTATATGTACATTCAAAGAAATGAAATTTGTTCTAAATTTCAACTTCCTTTGTAAACTGGATTTTCTCGTCAATTAAATGTAATTTTTTAAGTATGCCGTCTAAGGTTGCTTGATCTTGTACTAATGCAAATGTGTCATCCATTTAACCTTGAAAGTAAATGAAACTAAGCACTCTACAAATGAGTAGAAGCTTGGTAATAGTAGATCTACTGATGATATGCCTTTAATAACGACATCCTATTTAATGATCATATTTTGCCGCCGAATTGATGGTTTTTTGTTAATGAACTCATCCTTAATTGTTCCAACGACTATTACCTAAAATGCATTCTGAAATTGATATTGTTGGTGTTACTTTCAAACTAATTTTAACATGAACAAAAGAAAAAAGAAAATGGAGAAAAATTATGTTAAATCAGGGTTTGTAAAAACCCAAATCCTACTTGGTATTTGATGTAATACACACTATAGACAGGCTTGTCTATTGGACAGATTTTTCTGTCTATTTCAATCCAATACAAAAATTCTAGAGTTGTTCAATTGGAATACAATCGAATTCCAATCTAAATTTGAGTTTGCTAATCCAAATTTTCTTTCCAACATATATATTAGATGTTTCTGATTTCACATAATATTTAATTATAATGCACAGATTTTCTGCATGTTATTATTAAGACCTGGATTTCGCTTGTAAAACCAGAAAAATACATATTTTCAAAGAAAACTCAGAAAAAAATAAAAATAATTAATAAAGAACTAATGCATTGGTTTATTTGTAGAAGCTAAAATACGAGATCCTATAGTCTATCAAAACTACTCTCAATACTGCAACCCTTTCTGTTAATCTCCTAATTTGTTTGTATTTAATTCAAGTTTCAGTTCTAAGGTATGCTCACCTCTTAGCGCCTTCGGCAACGCTCCCATGGGTTTGAGAGGAATTTTTTATTCCCGTCAACGTGCATAGATGCATTTTTTAGAACTGGAACATATTAGAAGGTGCCTCATCACTAAAATTTCAACTTACGCAACACACCGAAGAAGAATCCAATGATTTGTAGTTTCCTTATTCACACTTGAGGGGTGAAGACTGTTTGATCGCAAATGATGTACCATCTTGTTCCCTATTAAACTATAAGACATGCAAAATGGACGGGATTTCGTTATGATAAAAATTTTGATTTCTTAGCATTTTGGAAGAATTCGCCTTACAAAAAACTTAGATAAGTTGCAGGATCTTATCTAACCACTCAAACTTACGATTCCTGCTTGCTCTGTAGAACGGCACTTTGCCCATTTGAACGAACTCTTAGTTTTATATTTCTGGGTGATATTTTCGAAGTTTTTCAAGTTTCGATGCTAGATTAGTAGGAGACCCGTGGGAGTCAGATCAAGTCATTGTGCTGCAACAAGCCTATTCCCTCCCTGGTGCAAGCTTAGAGAGATCTTTCAACAAACATTGTGAGATTCTAACTTAAAGACGAATAATCATGACAAATGAAAATTTGCCTAAGAACCTATTTATTGTAATCAATAATTTGTAACTGAACTCACATTTCTCTGAGTAAATCACCGTCATTTGTTTTAGCAGGAAAAGTAGATTTTTTCCAGAAAAGAAAAAGCTTAGCATAGTTTAATAAATTGTCGCATACGGAGTATCCTAGAACTACTGATAATATAGTGTCATAGAATGGCTCAACTATCCACAAAGTTTACCCATTCGGAATTCTGCCTATGAGACCAAGCACGTGTATGTATATCATATCATGCCGGAATTGCTGTGCAGGCTCAATTAAAGGACAAATAGCAATGCAACCAATGAATTTACACATTAATTTTTCATGTGCTGTTCATTTAGAATACAAAAAGCACAATAATACTGGTCCAGTAATTGTATTCTAATAAAAAAAATTACAAAACGTATTCTTTTGTGCTCAAATGATTAAGAGACAATATTGATATTAGTTAACATGTGTGACGCATGGCATGCAGAGCATTATCCAGGTCCCTTGGAGTATCCNTTGATCGCAAATGATGTACCATCTTGTTCCCTATTAAACTATAAGACATGCAAAATGGACGGGATTTCGTTATGATAAAAATTTTGATTTCTTAGCATTTTGGAAGAATTCGCCTTACAAAAAACTTAGATAAGTTGCAGGATCTTATCTAACCACTCAAACTTACGATTCCTGCTTGCTCTGTAGAACGGCACTTTGCCCATTTGAACGAACTCTTAGTTTTATATTTCTGGGTGATATTTTCGAAGTTTTTCAAGTTTCGATGCTAGATTAGTAGGAGACCCGTGGGAGTCAGATCAAGTCATTGTGCTGCAACAAGCCTATTCCCTCCCTGGTGCAAGCTTAGAGAGATCTTTCAACAAACATTGTGAGATTCTAACTTAAAGACGAATAATCATGACAAATGAAAATTTGCCTAAGAACCTATTTATTGTAATCAATAATTTGTAACTGAACTCACATTTCTCTGAGTAAATCACCGTCATTTGTTTTAGCAGGAAAAGTAGATTTTTTCCAGAAAAGAAAAAGCTTAGCATAGTTTAATAAATTGTCGCATACGGAGTATCCTAGAACTACTGATAATATAGTGTCATAGAATGGCTCAACTATCCACAAAGTTTACCCATTCGGAATTCTGCCTATGAGACCAAGCACGTGTATGTATATCATATCATGCCGGAATTGCTGTGCAGGCTCAATTAAAGGACAAATAGCAATGCAACCAATGAATTTACACATTAATTTTTCATGTGCTGTTCATTTAGAATACAAAAAGCACAATAATACTGGTCCAGTAATTGTATTCTAATAAAAAAAATTACAAAACGTATTCTTTTGTGCTCAAATGATTAAGAGACAATATTGATATTAGTTAACATGTGTGACGCATGGCATGCAGAGCATTATCCAGGTCCCTTGGAGTATCCGACTCTAAATTTAAACATTGATTTCGATTCGGGTCGAATCAGTTCCATTATTTGTTGATTGAAAATGAATAGTGTAGTATATTTTGCTTAATTGAAAGCAATAGTAATAATTTTCCATTATAAAACTTCCACAAAAAATTCTTTTAGTCATTGGGGGTTGAGCAATATTGTCTATTGATCGTCACTAATATCAAAATGTTAGAATTAATTGATATTATGGTGGTATCCTCTATCTTCTGATTGGATTGTTATAAATTTCTTAACATGCACATTTTTATTTTCTAGTCTTTCGTAAAATTTAGATTAAGACTTCATTAGCAAAGATTGTGATTTCAAGTTGATACACTTCTCCTTTATTCAAGTGATATTTGATAGGTTTTCATTCCTTAATTTAATATCAACATTGATTAGTTATTGCTATATCTATATATAATAGAAATTACAAATATAACTGCTAGAATTAAATTTTTCGTACTTGTAGCACAGTTGATTATTTAATGGTGATTTTACAATTGTGATATTGGTAGGCCTAAGTGCGTAGACAAGACTCGACATTCAAAATCCGCCTCGAGTCGAATTTTAAGAGCTGAACCAACTGTTTCCTGAATATATTTACTTTAAATAATGGAATTTTCAATCGCATGCACTGTACATTATTAACAGTAAAACTTAAGAATTATGCAGTACTTTTAAAAGAATTCGGACACTACATCATTCAGAACAAATATTTTGTGATCAAAAACTCAATGCAAAAACAAGTGGGTTTAAGAAATCTATTTTGGCATTAGTGGTTGTTTTACTCAATTAATACGAAGAAAAGTATTAAAATTTAATAAAAAATACAAATATTTTATTTAAAACTATAATGTACATACAATTATGTGTTCCACATTATTGGAAGGAAGCGAAAGTAAAAAAAGAACTTTAGCAAATGTCTACGAATAAATTGTACTGGCATTCATCAAAATACAAGGTAAAGATTGTAGATGTAAGCACCACTGTCGGATGGTAAAACACAGGTGCGCGGAGGGTAAAACAAAAGTTAAATTACATTCCCATTTACAATAATTAGACATTTACAACAGAGCAAGAACGGAGATAAAAAAGGAGAATGCTTTATAAAATATACAACGACGGCATTCCAAGCATAAACAGTATGGCTACAATTTCGTAATATTGATACTGCACGTCAATTGGAACGAAGAAACGAATTACAATTATATCAATTAAATGCATTTGAAAATTCAAAAAATTATTGTGGGAGCAAGTACCAAAATCGTTCTCCTAGATATCCAGTGGAAACGCTAAAGCGCATATTTGCCTTGTTTCTAAAAAGAGTAACATTGTAAAGAAAATTATTTATAGATATAATAAAATAAAATATTCATTTACATTCATTGATGTTGCAATTATATCAGCATAACATACCTTAATTTTAGCACTTTAATTGGGGGTTATGTAAAACAAACAATAGCTAGATACACATGAGTTGCGGTAAATTTAGTCACAGATTTAGCTCTAGGTATGTTAGCACAGGTACAGAAGAAAAAGAGAAATGTCTCATATGAATAACGCCAGTACAATAAAAAATAAAAATCGTAACTATCATGTGATAATTAAGCTCAGCTCACCGCTTCTTTGTTTAAATTTGTGGTAGACAAATGAAGATACAGTCAATCCAATTTAAAATATTACGCCGTAATTAAATATTTTCCGTAATTGTGACACAATTAGAAAAAAAATGTTCTTAAAACACTGAAAAAGTTAATTTAGTTAGTTTTATAAGTGCAGTTATTGACAATTATATGCTACCGTACTGAAACTAGACAAGATGTCGCTTTTCGGCACCACTCGGAATTCACCGATATTACTTGAGAATCAATGTTTTGCTTATTCCACACATTGTACTCGGTGAAGGCCATTTTTATAAATTTTTTTAAGTTAAAATACTAATTCCTTATATAGAAATGCCTTATTATTACTTAAATAAAGTTGTTTTTGGCATTAAAATTTTCTGCTAAATGAATGTTGTCGCATCGAAAATATTTTGGGAATTTTTGCTATAAAGTATTTTCAAATTTTGCCTAGCCATTTATTTCAAAAAACTGAAGTACGCAAGAAGGTGTTTGACCAATCACCCTCTTGTTGAAAGTTGATAGTAATTGCTTACTTCAAGTGGACCAGAAACTCACCAATTAAGTTAAAGCGGTTTTTGGTACATTTTGTATGCAGATTTCAAAAATGTACGAATGTAAACAAATTGTTTTTTTAATTTACGTGAACTGAAAAATTGTCTTAAAATGAAATTAACAAAATGATAATTAAACATAAAATTTTTATCATAATAAGAGTTGCTATATTACAAATTCTATGTATGAAGAAGATAAATATAATGCTAATCGCACGATGATTATTTACATACATTAAAATGTGTATCTGATATTTCAAAATTTCTAAGAAGCATATTTGTAGATTAAATGAATCTCAATTCTGATTGGATAATGGAAAGTTATTGCATTCCTATATTTTCTAATGGTAAATAGGCATTTCATATGTAAAGATTGGCTTGAAATGCAAATCCATCTATAAATGACTTAAATAAGTAGCAAATTTTTTAATTCATTGAATATTTGATTCTGATTGGTTGCCAGAAATTAATGGTTCTCGAAAAATCTATGTTGCATACACGATTCATATCTAGAATAACAGTGAATATGTAAAAAATAACTATAAATAGGTTGAATCTGCTCATGGAAGCTACGCTAATTAGACTATTTCTTAATTATTATGGCACTGCTCAATTCTGATTGGTTATCAAAATGTTTATGGCCCAATATCTCGAAAAGAAGCAAAAGATGATTTAAGCGACTAGCATTTTTTAAATCAAAAAAATTACCAAAAAGCGTTTCAACTTACGTCGTCAAAATTTTCTCTACTTGGTCATGCTTCCTGAAACAGATGTCTAATTAATGAAGCTCAAAATTTCGAAATTTTAACTACTTGTTTATAGTGTCATATATAAAAAATTATAGCGATATAAACCGCCAATTTTAACTCGCTTATAGAGCATCTTTTTGCCATAGAGCACTACTTGTTCGTTTGCCAAAGGCATGGCAAAAACTTATTTCTCATTACTATCAAAAAATATTTTATCTGCTGATCGCGCACAGTTGGGTAAATAAAAATTTACAGAAATCGGAAAACAACCATTAAGGAGATAAACAATAGAAACTAGTTTTGCTAAAACCGGGTACATATTGAATTGGTATGTAGGCGTTATATTATAACAACGCGAAATAATTTCTCATTTACTCTTTTTAACATGGTACTTGGAGATACACATATTAACAAAACTAATTAGCTAAAATCTTCGAAGAATTCGGGAATATATTCTAATAAACATTAAATTACATCTGAATTTAGTTAATTAAGACGCAATAACCCGTAAAATTGACTCCACTAAATAGTAATTAGTAGCAGTTGATTTGCTTTTTAATTAATACAGAAAAGGCATTGCGAATGTCGAAATTGTTAGGGAGCTTTAATTCATACGAAATATTCATTTTCACGATTTTAGATTAACAAATATACAGCCTTGAAAATTTTTTAAAAACTATAGCAATACTGGATTCTCCAATATCCAACTATCATTTGTCGCCTTATGCATCGCTAATAGCCAATAGTAAAAGACCAGGGACGGAATGCCATTTTTTTAAAAAAATTTCGTAAAAATGCACATTGTGTGGATATATTAAGGAAGCAATAGTGTCTGCAAACTTCAAAAACCGGGGAATTTTATATTAAAAAAATTCATCCTCAAAATTAGAGAGTCATCAGATTTGTATTACGATATCCACTTTCGACTAGTAGCGTAATAGTAAAAGAGATAACGCAGTGTATCCAATCTGAAAAGCTACTGTACCAAAAAGCTGCATACCACGCCGCACAGCAGTTTTGCAAAACCAACCGCAACAAAAAGAACATAGGTAGAACAAACTTTATAAAATAGTAAAAACAAACGCAAAATATCAAACAGTATTTTCAAACAAATTTAATCAAAGATTGGAGTCAAACCATATTGCTTTTTATGAAATTACAGGAATTTAAAATGGTTAGCTCTCTAGCTTCATGTATTCAACATTTCTCAGTGTATGCCGCATATCTCTTCTGGAAACGGGCACCGCTATCGTATAAGAGCTAAAACCGCAGTACGGTAAGCTCGTCATTTTAAATGTTAATTTCAGATGTCTAATCTGTAGAGAAATAAATTTAATCTAAAGCAGGAATGTTCGACGATTAATTGTAATTAATCGAAAGTTTGAACTTTCGATCAAATAACCGTTAATCGCTATTAGTTTCTTAATTAAAATTAAATTATACTAAAAAAATCCAGGGCCTTTCTTTCAATTATTTGCAATTCACAGAAAAATAAACATTTAAATCCTTAAAGTAGACATCTTCCATGTACAATTTGTGCAAAATATTCAGAAATTTTATCGAAGATGGACGATATTCAGGCTTGTTGTCGGAGTGGGGATCTCCGCACCACACCACATTTGGTGTGGTTTTGGCAAGATTTTAGCTTATGGGGATTCTTGTGGGGTTTGTGTGGCAAAAGTTTTTGCAGCTAGTCTCAATCAATCACAAACTTTAAAAAGTCTCTTTAGAGACAGACAATGACAATGGTGAAAATAGTTATTTATTTGTAAACATTTACAATAATTGTATGAATCCTAATACATATTCATATATGCATAAAATCACCAGTGTCTACAATTGCTTCGGAAATATTTAACAGCTTTGTGAAATAAATTACTGTCAGGATTTGAGGGGCAAATTTTTATTCATGTGGTGTCGTGTCGGTTGCGAGTCCAAAAATGTCACCCCAAAGCAAGTCTGACTATCTACTTAAAAATCACTTAGAATTATCTGAAATTAACATCATTGTGAAAGCATACACACATTTTTTGCCGACTCGATCAATTTTGCGTTGTAAATAATGCCCTACGATCTATTAACCGGCTACCGATGAATCGATTTTGAGGTCAATCATTGAACATCGCAGGGCTGAAGTTAATAAGTAAGTACTGAGGTGATCCAACTTCATCACAGAACAAGTGTAAATTCCAGATAGAGCATGACAAGATTTAATGCATGAAACAGAAATTAGCCAGAGGCGACAATGCATTTTAGCCATCAGAAAGTCAAATTGCTCAAATGAAGAAAGCAGGAAAGTTCGATTCGAGGAGTCAGCAAATGAAGGAAAAACATTTCTGTATAATTTTTTAAACGGTAGAAGTTATAAACACTTGATGATGACAAAAGCATTGATGAATAGTTACGATATTGTTTAGTTCGGTTGCAGAGATGACTGTTCATTCAATTTTTTCAAAAGCTTCATCGAGAATCCTAAGTAAGGCGATTAAGGCTGAAAATGTTTGAATTTGTAACAATCAAACAATCACCTTACCAATAGTGAAATAGCGAGCAAAACACATTCAGATGGAACTGCAGACTTCAGACTTCAGTTAAAGTATGTAAAAGACTCATTTAGCAAAAATTGCGTAAACTAAAATAAACGTTTTTTAAAATAAAAACTGGCATTGCAAATTATTTAAAATCGTCTCATAATGTGAAGTACTTATGATCAATTTACATGTTGAAATAAATTGTATCGCCAATCTTTACTAAATTTGGAACTATCAAATATTTACCCATAGCTTTAAAAAATAGCACCCGCAATTAAAATTTTGTAATTCAAGAGGTAATCTATTGAAATTATAAATATGTATTCCAAACAAAAGCAAAGATCTTACTAAACGACCAACACGAACCGTTAGCTTGTAGAATACTAATAAATCTATAAAAACAGACAAACTATAGCATTAATGAATAAAATCGTGCTGCTTTAAGAGCGCATTTAGCTTCTTAACAAGCAATGTTAGTATTTTGGGGAATACACTTCTAAAATATAAAAAGGCGACCAGGTAAATAGTTAGAAATACTTAAATTCATACATTCAAAATATAGTAAAACAAAACATGCATTCACAAGGGGAGAAATAGAAACCTTTCAGAACAAATTTACTAATTAACCTACACAACTGACGAAGTTTTTTTTGGATGAAATTGGACATGAAACAGCAAATGCTGTAGTATTTGGGTTGCATGCAATAAAAAATTTAGAAATTGGAGGGAGCTTGGACAACAAATTACCTTAAGGGTTTCAACAACTATGGCATACTCTTGGTGAATTAACCTAAACAAGAGCGCATATTGTAAGCTACTAATTGACATCGCAGAAGATTGGAAAATACAACGAAAACATTTCGTAGTTTTTCTCGTTAATTTGGTTCCATGATTAAAAAATTTTGAATGTGATGATAAAATACGGTGAATTAATCTGTCCACAACAGAAAGATTGAAATTAACAAACAAAAAAGAATTTGAGTAATTACAGCTAAACAATGGTAACATATATAGTTTGAAAAATCAATTTCTACACATGCATTTTCTAAACATTTTAAACGATGGGATTTAGTTTTACGTCCGTTGTACTCAAAATCTGAAATATTTCTTTTCATAAGCATTGAAAGTTGTTAATTTCTGTAAAAAGTCGCTAAAATTTTGAAGTATTTCTCTTTTTATAAAATATATAATTTTCTCACTGTTTACTAATTCTATATTTGTCACTTTTAAAGTCACATTTTTGTACATTAAAATTTAATTTATACGAAAGTGAACCTATTGCATTATTTTGAATTTATGGACCTGTGAATGTTTTCAGTGAAAATAGAAGCACTATGCTGCTAAGAAGGTAACTGCAATAATGACTAATTCATGATCAGCTATCATCAGATAAAAAACAATGGAAATACACCTTGCTATTGTGACTCGTAGGAACGGAATATATATGTATGATGTTATAATTTTTTTGAAAAGCTACATTCTAGGCATAAAGAAACCAAGTGTTATTTCAGAGGCGTATAAAAGAGCATTGATTTTGACTGAACATGCATCAAGGCTTATTCATTATACCATTCAATTGCTTAAGAATTTAAAATTTTCAACGGATATTTGGGAGACAGGTAAACATGCAGCGTATTCTATAGTCTTCTCTATCTTGGCAAAATTGCTTTAATTGACTTGTTATGTGGCACAGTGATATTGCTGCATGACAAAGTTGCTGGAATTTCGACCCTCTATGAATGAAAGTACAAGTTTGAGCGTAGAGATGGTTACATCATTTCTTCCTCGAATTAAGTTATTTGTTAACCTCTCCACAAGAGCAACTTTAAAATGAGTTGTTGGAACGAACTCGGGAACACAAATACTTCAAATCCGAAACTTCACTTTAGCTGGAAGAATTAAATACTACTCAAAGTCCGAGAAATTTGCGTGGCGGTTTTTCCGCTAGTTTGGAGAGGTCATTTTACGCATTGAAAACATACAGCTACTGAGAACAGGGCAAAACTTGCTGTTTGCACTAGTGTTCTGAATGATAACTAGTTCTATATTGAATACATGGCTAAAAAATTTAATTTACAAAAATACAAATTTTGCCAACCCTGAAAAGCACTCGTCCAGAAATATTATAACAAGGAATCCAACGTTAAAAAATTTTCTGTATTCATATTAATTTTTGGAATAAATGATTCACCGTATTTCTGATCGCATTTCATATATTAAATTTTAATTAATGCTATTTCAAAGCTAAGTAAATTCAAACAATTACTATAAATATTAATAGATTTCAAATTATCTCATTTTAGACGAAATAGAGATACCTTGTGAAAACAGTTGATTTTTTGCCAAATTGTCTTTTTGGGTGGCTGTGGAACGCAATTGCTGTCGAGATCTGGAGTAGGACCGTCATTTTCTTCATCAAACACATTAAGATCTTTGAATACTTCAGTTTCAATCATCTAAGGCAAAGAAACTACTTCATCATTTGTTCTAATTAACGTTATAATATATTCAATTAATCATATACTCAAACGGAACAAATGTGATGTAATCGTGCCGCAATGTGCCCCAGAATTACGATTGACTCTACACAGTGTTGACAAATCATATGGAATGTGTGGGTGGATAATGTATTTTAGAAAAATGCTTTGATTAGTGTGATAAACAAAATAACAAATAAATTATTAACAAAACAATGATTTTAGTCAATAAAAAAATTGAATGCAATGAAATAAATGTTTACAAAGATAGACATGTGCCTGTCAAATGTCTTCACTATAACTGAAATGGCAATATGTATTAGAAAGCGGAAAGTTGACAGCACTATTCATGTGAAGTGGCTTCATCTTAAAATGCCACTTTTTTCAATGCTTTGGATGAACTGTAATCGTAGGCAGATCTTTTTATACAGTCTAATCAGCAAGCATAAGGTTCCTCATTGAAGCATTGCACAATGTGCAGTTTGTAGGAGCCGAATTTCACAATTATCAATTGATTTGCCTTAAACTTCCTAGCGTTTACTATAAATGACAAATTGTTTTTTAAAATTTACAAGGAATTGTCTCCAAGTCTATTAGCAAATTTGAAAATCTTAGGGCATGGGCAGGTCTATTGGGGAAAATGGTTTAATGCAGTGTTCAAAAGTTCAGTTAAAGCGTATTGCTGCGGCTCAAGTTGTTGAAAAGATTAACAATGTTTCTTTGAAAATTTAGAATTTTCAGGAAATACCAAATGTACACGTATTTATAAAGTTTTAAGCCCATGGAAACAACAAAGAGGTTTAAGCATTTGTTGATATGTGCAAAGATATCCCCACCCATCGAGACGTGCCGTGTGCAAAGTCAGAGGTCCTCTCGATGGGCCAGAGTCTGGTCGCGTATTTAGAGCGAAAACGAAAGAGGAGACTCTCATCTATCACGTATTACTTTCAGATTGAATAGTTTTTGATCTATAAAAGTTTACAATCATAAAAATTTTCAAAAATCCCCAGACAGTTTAAGGTTAAAAAAATTCTAGAATAACTCTGATGGTAAGTGATTCACACACCTATTAGTTCGGTTTGCAAAAATACAAACTCGCTTTCAACTTTAGTTTGTGAAAAATCAAAATTGAAAATTTTCTTTATTAACATCTATGAACCATTTCATTATTCAATATAAATTAGAGTTTAGTAAGTGATGAAATGAAGTTTTACATCTCCAAATGTACAGTGATGTTATTAATTGGGTTATCAAAAACCTCCGACGGCTGAAGTCCAGATATAAATATAAAATGGTTCATGCGTAAAATATTGTACTTAATGATTTTTCAAATTATTTGCAAAATACTGTATACCAACTACATGTATTTAGTGACCCTCCCTGTAGTTGTCTGCAATGACACAACAAATAAATGTAGCGTGAAAATATACATTGGAAATACAGCGTACTGTACAATTAAAATAAAGAATTCAGAATTTAAGAATATAGCGACATTTTCAAAGTAAAAAACCGAAATGTTGACAAATTAAGAAATATCAATAAAACCTCAGTCTGCCATGGAATGGCGACAGCGCCAGTGTTAAACTGTTTGTAGAATTCAGTGTCCTTCTCTTCGATTTGAACTCCCTTCACTGTTGAAAACTGTTCAATGTCTAACACATCTTTAGCATAAACAGCACGAGGCTAAAATAAAAAAACTAGTTCTAAAAATAAAGCAATAAAACAAACAAAAAATATTAAGTTTGATCAGAACGATATAAAAAATCACAAATGGGCACCGCGTCTACAAACTATAGCAGAAAATTCCATCTTAACATTGAAAATGTTTTCGAAAAAATTGCGTTGAAAGCATGAATATGACAGTGCAAAAATCTGGAGGAAACATAAGTTTCCGCAAAAAGTGCGCTGAAGAATATATAATATAAAAAAGGAATAACGTAAAAATTACCTTGGGAATTTTTTTTCTAAATACATTAAACTGAATACAGCGAAACAATTTTCAAATTGCTTGATGTAATATAAGTGAATCTCAGCGAACTGTAAAATAGCACATAACACCTCAAAAAATTATTGACTTGGTAAATTACATTAAACCAACATTAACGCTATACCAGTTTTCTACAAAATTTAGCAATGGAATTGGAAACACACGGTGAAAAAGTAAACAATGAACAAATTGTAAACATTTTTATAAAATATATTTGAATTTTTAGTGGAAATGTATTTCAGATGGTGGAACAGGGAAAGTTAACTTACATCTGGAGTAAATGGAGGATCTGTTTTGCCAGCCTCTAACCGCCTCCAATTGATTGACTTGAAATAAGGATGATTCTTTAAGTCATCGGCGCCTTTTTCACGGAAATTATTTCGGCAGCCGAGTCGTTTTGAGACTTCTTTTTGCAGCAACTAAAGGAAGCATTAGTCAGATGCGAAAACAGATTTAAATATTTAAACAAAAAAACATATTCGATGAATTGGACTTTGAAACTAATAAATACATTCAATCGATGAAGAGGGGGTTCTACAATACCATTCCAACTGCACTAATACATATATATTGTTGCACATGCCAAGATGACTACATCATGGGGAAGCTAACGGAAGCATTCATTTCACTACTGTATGATAAAGATGGTATGAAAATGATTTTTAACGCAAAATATTGATATTAAATTACACTTCACGCAAATTCAAAAAATTATTAAATTATTATATACAGGGTGTGTCAAAACTAGCTTGACTTTCCAAATTACAATAACTTTTTATTTATATGAAACCAAACAATAATATATGTAAATAAACAAACTCTAANAGTTTAAATCAAGTATGAACAGAAGCTACAGTTAGATACTATTTAAAATCCTACCCTTTGTCCGCGTTTCATAGGAACTGTTGATGGTCTACTTGACGTTTCTGAGATTGAATCGCAAATGTTCTTCTCCCTAAAGAGCGTTATCATTGCAAATAAATATACAGGGTGTGTCAAAAGTAGCTTGACTTTCCAAATTACAATAACTTTTTATTTATATGAAACCAAACAATAATATATGTAAATAAACAAACTCTAATAAGGGGAATTACAGATATCTTAAAACAAATGTTCAAATAGTATTCCATTCTGCTCAATAGTAAGTTCACATCTTGGTATGATATTCTGGACAGCTCAATGTAATTCATCAATGTTAAGTGAATCAACTTCTTGTATGATCCTCCTTTTTAAATCATCCAGGTTGGTTGGAATGTATGTATGATACACCCATGATTTTAGAGTAGACCACAAATAAAAGTCAAGCGGAATCAGCTCAGGTGATCTAGGAGGCCATGCATGACCAAAACCTCTGCCAATAACACGCTCCGCTGGCAACTGAGTGCTGATGAAATACCCGGCTTGTTTGAAGTAGTGGTGGTGGCACACCGCCATGCAGAAAAATAAAACTGCATTTTTCATTTCTGTCTTAGTTGTGGAAACATGGTCACTGAGCATACTGGTGTAATTATCCTGATTTAATGTACTTGGAAAGAAAAATGGCTTTAGCACATAATTCGCACTGAATGCCATCCACACACACACATAATTTTTCAGGGTGCAAGCCTTCTGTTATTACTTGCCGAAGGTTCTCAGACACTCATATGGTACAATTATGACGGTTGACCATTCCATCTATAGAAAAATAGGCCTCATCTGACCAAATCACATTATTGAGCAAATTAGCATTAGCTAAAATCCATTGTGCAAATTCGAGACGATGATGATAGTCGGATTCAGTAATAGTTTGATACAAGGCAATTTTGTATGTCCGCTTACCACATGCTTTAAGAATTCTACAAACACTTTTCCTTGGATTTTGTAGTAGCTGCAGCCAGCAATAGAAGAAGAACTTGCATAGCCATGCACATTTGTATCTTGCAGAGTTTTCAGCGCACTCATTACCATTGGTTTCCAGTGTTCTTGCAGCAATGCTTTTCAGTTCGTAAAACATACCAGCAAGTATTAACTTTTTAATGTACCGTTAACCTCAATTAGTGTGTTAAACAATTAAAATCCAGATTATTTCAGTTTCCGCTTCAATTTCATATTCAGTTAAAAAAATCCGCCTATTTTGTTTGAATTTTATACTTAAGTTATTACTGGGCACCACAGGGCGGTGAAATTTTTTAAACACGGCTTGCTATGTACAATTATTAACTACAAAGATGAATAAACTTTATTTCATTAGAGAATGTACCAATTTGCGATTTTTAATGTTGCTTGTATACATTTTTAGAGATATAAAATATAAAAAATCATTTCATTCATTCGAAAAATTATAAGGTTTTAACAAAATATAATAAATTTCTTTTGGCAGTGTGCTAAACAGAAGAACGATGTGATTTATGTTACAATTTTGGAAATACATGAAAACAAAGAATAACCTATAAATTTTATGACGCAAAATATCAGAGCCATCAAAAAACATGTTGTTATAGTTTAATTCAGATTTACAGTTCTCGTCGAATTCAGATTCAGTTTTGATTACTTCGCATTTCAGTACACATAGTTGGAGTTTTACTTTCAGTTTAACACACTAACTTCAATTTGTGTTTTTTTCAAAGTTTTTCCGGAACCCGCTGTTTCTAGTATCCTTTTTACAACTTGCATACATTTTGTGAAGTAAATTTAACAAAGACATATCAGGTTCTTGAATAGCCTCAGCGGCAGAATGGGAGTAATACGCTCAATGAATTGCAAAGAAAGCATATTCGAGTGGTATTTGTTACAAAACATAAAAAGTGAGTGTTCGTAAGTAATGAGGTGAGTGACGCGTTTGACATGTTGATAAAGCATTTAGCACAATGTCACAATCGCATTAAGCGGTAGAAAACTAAATTGGATGTTGGACTGTATTTGGTGTTAATGCAAATTTTAAGTAATTGCGTGCTGTTTGGAATTGTAATAATTACTAGGGGAGCAGTGGTTGAAAAATAATGTTTTGTCAGTTAAATCCAATCACTTTGCTTAATTGGAATAATATCTTTATGCCTCACCAACTCTTGTCAATGAGTTTCAGCCTTGCGCAGACGAAAGCTGCTATTTATGTGAAGCATCCGATACGCCGCGACGATAAAGCTTTGATAAATTTAGCGGCGTTTCAGACAAATTAATGAATTCATGTTAAAGGCTTTGTAAAAACAAAACGCGAACATTGAGCTGACCTAGATGTGCAAAGCAAAGTGAAAATGAGACAATTATATTGACATAGTCTGAAAACGATCGGTTACTTGCAGACTTGTACTTTTAGTAGGTTAACTTGTTCTTCCCATACTCAGAAAAAGTAATTTTCTGTAACAATCCAAATTTTTTAAATTAAAAA
>CABFPE010000211.1:611786-643605 GCA_900660155.1 Hofstenia miamia | reverse complement strand
GAAAACGATCGGTTACTTGCAGACTTGTACTTTTAGTAGGTTAACTTGTTCTTCCCATACTCAGAAAAAGTAATTTTCTGTAACAATCCAAATTTTTTAAATTAAAAATTCAGAAATTTTCCAATTATACTTTGCGCCTACATTTGACGCGAACTAATGCAATAACTGTTACAACACAATTTTAATTCAGGCTGCTTCAAAACCTTTTAAATATTATATAAATATTTTTTCAATAGAAATCAATTAACGAAATGACCGCGATTTTAGAAAATAATAAGTAAAACCAACAAATAAAATTTGAAGACATTATTCACAATGAAAAAGAGTCATAGCTCATTTAGTTAATGTTCATTTTTCTTTAGTCTTCGCGCGTTAAGTTCATAAATTCAGTTTAAGCTAATTTAAACCACCTACTCGCTTTTGATGTCAATACAAAATTCAAGGTGATAAAAGTAGTTTGAAAAATTCAACAGATTAACTATCTTTCATGTATCATTTAATTACTAAGCAAACAGTCTTAAATCAAAGCTACAGTCCATAGCATACACTTTAGACCAGTCAATGCAATTAATTGCATTTTAACCCTTCTCGGTAGTACATTGTTTTCACTATTAAAACCAACAGCACCCCTCATAAATCAATCCTATTCTTCACCAAGCAGCAAAGCTTGCCAGGAATAGAGGAATACTAAAAAAAACAAGAATCGATATCCCGGTCATAAGGGTCCCTGACATCAGTAAATGCACCCTAGCACAAAAAATATGAAAAATATATGTTCTCATAACAAGATTCGCTGAAATTTGGCAGTCATAGCTAACAGCAAAGTACAAAAATATCGATTGTATACTCAATTAATATGTAATTTATAACAACCATTTATGAAACAACTTATTGATAACACGATGAAATTGATAAAACATTGATTATGAAATATAATGAATATATATGTATCTCAAAGACTATTCATAAAATTAATACCACTTTTAATGATTTGTTCTTAGGAAAAGTAAAAAATACGAGGGCCAAACCTTTTTCAAATTAGCGGTATAATATGATTTCTCAGAAAATTGAAGGAATTTTAAAATTTATAATTGCAAGAACTCAGTTGGTTCAGATCTAATTTCATGAGGTTATTCCGTGCTCGCCGGCATCTAGGATTCAACAAATTGGCAAATATTTAGGACAATGGACTTCACTGACAAGCTGATATATGTTTTCCACGGGAAAGCATCAAAATAATGATGTCAAAAAGTTTGGAATAATTTTTCGATTAACACTCTGAGCAGTTAGATGGTAACCAAGTTCAATTCGTGCAATGGGCACTGATTTCCGATAATAGAAATAATATGTGACAAACCTTGCACGAAAACACCCTCCATAATGATCTGATCTTGCTTCTTCCCCGGATTCGTATCTTGAGTGAATTTCCAGAAATAATGGATTCTCACAACAATATTGATATTTCATAGCATCATACTTCAAGAAAGAATTTATATTTCAACAAGAAAGTACTCCCTAACCTAATTTGAAAATGATAATGGAATACATTACAAATCTATGATCTATAATGATATCTTCCTGATTGGTTGTAAAATTTCCTGATTTAAAAATCATAGAAAACATGTGAGGTGATAAATTCAAGAGCATATATCTGAAAAATGGAAAATGTTAACTGTTTGTGGGTTGTTTGCCATGAAAACTTTTACGCAAATTCTGACAAATGGTAAACAAATTCTACGAATCGTAGCCTTACACAATTTCAAATGTCATGAATAACTATGAATGTCATACACAGTACTGATGACAATTACTTTGTTTTTTGTTCATGCTTCCTCTTAATTTGACCAGTTCATTCTTTTTCAATTTTAAGTGTCCAAAACCTCGAACTCTAGTTTTATGGATATCGTACACAACTTATAACAATAATTGCCTATGCAGTATGTGTAATTTTCTCACAACTTTTCCTAAACAAATCTAATTTACAATACTGACAAAATTGATTAAAGCGAGTTCACTAAATGAATTTCAACTACTTAGTGAGTCCACGAAAAACAACTATCGCAATTGTATATGTATTAGTGATGTGAGAGTACGGCCGGGGGTACGCTTTTCATTCCACATTATGAGTATCATAAATATTTTTTCAAAAACAAATTTTATTAATAAAATGTTGAAAAATTAACATACAATGAATGTGAATTGCGTTCGAAATTTTGTTTACAAATTTAAAAATTGATTAATAGCAGCAGGGAAAATTTTATTTTCGGGTACGGTAAGAAGTTTCGGGTACGGGTGGGTAATAAAGTGTTTTTTGGCTGGCAGGTGCGACATTAAACACATTCTACCCTCACATCACTAACATGTATCATGTTTAAAAACACGCAATGTACATATTAATACAGCACAATCATAATTTGAATACATTGATAAACGATCTAATAAGCAGTGTGGTTTCACATCGACGTAGGGAGGTATCATATTAAAAAAAAGTTGAGCAAATGCTACATTCTAATGCGATTAGGATTATTTGGATGACATCTTTCAGGCCAGATCAATCACCCAAGCCGATAGCGGTACCGCAATTATCACGTTTTGCAAATTGAAAAAAGCTAATATTGTTAAGAAGTTTTGATATTGGTTTGCAAAATTGCAATTAATGTTGTAATTTAAAATGTAAACATAAAATTGGGAATAAAATGTTACTAACCAAATAACAATAGATACTTTAATCGTTTGGAGAGCACACAATACAGTAGATTGAAGGCTCACATTTATCAATATTGGAAATTTCACAGCGCAACAAAACAAAAGCCTCTCAAGAACAATTGTTAAAAAGATGTTGATAATTGCAACAGTGATGTTAGCAAAATAATTTTATAAAAGCATGTTACACGCAACGTTTACAGTTCAAATATTTAATGTAGGCGTGAGAAGATTCATTCGACGCAATCTTGGAAAAAAGTATAGTGATATAATTTTAAGTGTACAAATGAATAGTGGGTTTGTAAATTAAAATCACTTTCCAAAGAGACATATTATTTAAAAGATTTCGATTTAGAGTGCATTTTAATAATTTAGTTGTTATAGAAACCGAAATAAAATGAAAATGTTAAAACAGAAAATGTCTAATCGAAATCAACAAATAGGGCATGTTAGTGATCAAAATTGAGCGGCTCAGGTGGGAAACTGATAGGAGTTTGTTGGACTTAACAACTTGAAAATTTTTAGATCTGCTGAATACTTGCAATTTTTCTAGTTGTAGTTAAATATTTGGTAGACTTTCTGATGAGCAAGGTATTACGCTATTTTCACCAAATGTGAAAACAATAATTCCTTCAATTATTAAATAAATCGCACAAAATTTTTTATACTCACATAAATCAGGTACATTTCTAGTCAAATTCCGAATTTTTCAGAGAAACGAAATTGCATGCTTGCATGCATTGTAAATACTTGAATCTAATTACATAAAGCAACACTAGTACTATTAAGTAAATATATCATACATACATGTATATATATATACATACATATATATATATATATATATATATATATATATATATATATATACATGTATAGTTATACTGGCCACTGTTGACAAAAAGGGGCCTTCATTTGACCGCTGTGTACAGCCAAATTTTGATAATGACCGCTCTGCACAAAGGGTCTGAATGGACCATAAATTATTGGTCCAAGGCCAAATTTCATGAAATTTATTGATCCCGCATACATAAAAAGACATATCTCAGTAAATATTCTTATCCCATATTTACCTGTGATACCATGGGATACCTTTCATTTGGAAACGGAATTTTGAAAAAAATTATGAAGAATTTTTTGGAATCCGAGGTCCCACGTTCTTCTTTTAGGGTCCTAGTCCCACTTTGGTACCAAGTACGTCGAAATTTTAATCTCCTCGGCATTGAAACAGGTAAATCCCATGGTAGTAGAGGGTCATGTAGCACTTCACAGTGGAAATTCCTAAAGCTTCCCACAGAAAATAGGCAGTTGGGGCTAAAAGCCTCAAACTTTGCTTAACATGGATACAATTATCACTGTATAGTCAAAGTCCAAACAACTAAAAAATTGGGGGATTTTTGAATGGAAAAACTGCTTTGTACTATGGAGAAAGTACAGAGTGGTTGACGAAATTTTTATTTCAACCTCTGTGTACGTTTTCAACTTTACACAGTGGTGACTATACCTATATATATATATATATATAATGCGATGCTGTTTTTGGAAAATAACATTATGTATCAAAAGTACTCATTAAACTGTTGGTATGAGAAATGTTGAGTGATAGCTGAAAATGTATCTGAGATATTTTAGTCCAATTCTATTTGATGCAGTAAAAAATTTCTTGTCGAGTGGAATATTGTCGTTCACCTCGATACATCATTCTGCGAAGAATAACCCAACCCTTCTCAATCGGATTGAGAGCCGGTGATAAAGATCAAAGTTCCATGACATGAATATTTTTGGATACAAACAACTTTTTGTTGCAGATGAGATAAGTATTGGAACATTATTTTGCTCATATATAACATTAGATAAGCCTTTATAGTCAGAAAGAGAAGTAAATGTCTTTACATAGTACTAATATACTTCAATGAATCTTGACGCCCTTCTAGTAGGAGCAGTTAGATTCAAGCAGATAAATTCATGGCTTCTCAAGCCATTACCGAAATGCTTTCGAATTCCCGGTTAGAATATTCTAATTCTAACTTTCTTAGGTTATGCCAATAGTATTTAAGGTCATCTGGGCCACTAAGGTTATTCACTTGCCCATGCAATCATCTTCTGTTCCGAAGTCAAAGCTGGAGTTGACCTCATATTTTTGTATTTCAGAATATAGACTAATTCAAAAGCCTACATATAGTAAATGTAGTCACTTTAACATTCATTGCGTCAACCATTTTGGAACATTAGAGCCTGCAGTTGAATGCCAGGTTAATAGCTCTTCGGTCGTCTCTACTTAAAAGCTTTGAGGGTGTTCCACTTCGTTTTTCGGATTTTGTATTCAGCGAACCACTCAAATAGTTTCTCATAGTGTTTTCGGACCGTTGTATTTCACTTGTAATCTGCTTGATTCACCTTTTATGCACCTATTTTCGTTTTTCTTACGATCGGCAGTTGAGGTGATTCTGGCAGAATTTGAATAATGACTGAGATTAAGAATTTCTACAAGATTTGTTGATGGTAATGTATAAACAATAATGAAACAAATTGCATTAGCACGGAAGAAAGAAATCCAAGGAAAAAGAAATTTTTAAAAAATAACATTGAGGTTAAAATTATGCAGCACTTAAAAACATTGAATGGAATTTTCATTTAGAAAACTCAACATTTCTAACACCAGTATAGATTAGAGAGTGCTTTGATATGTAATGATATTTGATAAAAATCACACTATAATCAATCAAAATTCACAATTTAAGATTGCGGCTACAATTTTGCATCGCACTCTATATATATATATATATATATATATATATATATTTAAATGTGAAAAATGATATTTTTAAAGCAATTTTGGTTGCAATACTGCGAGGGTTACCAAAAGAATGCACAAACAAAATCTTTGGGGCTCAGGTTGAATTTAGTTATTAGTAGATTGAAACCAGTTAAAGTTTTACATAGAATTTGACGATAGAAAACCTTGAATACAATTATATAATTATAATTATCCCATAGTAAATAATACATAGATACATTTTTTTCAGGAAAACAAGGTCAAGAAATACCTTTAATTAATATTAAAACTTATATTTCAAAATCGTTTTGCTGATCACAATAACTTTGGCTTAAGCTGCAATTGACAACTATAATATTTGATTAGTTTCTATTAAATGTGAACTTTGATCTTATAGATTCGAAAAATCAGTGCCAATTTTTCTACGATGTGGAACATACCCTAACTGGCTGTGCGATTCAGCAAAAAATCGAATCAAATTGAATCGTAATAATTGAAAATCGAAAACAAAAAAATTGGCAAATCGAAAATTTTTTGAATTTTTTAGCAACCAGGCATTGGAATTAACAGGCTGATTTTAACATGACCTGGAAAAAATTACATGGATACAATTGTCTGTTAATATAATTATTAATATAAATACTACAATAAATACTTATATATACATGTAGTATGAAGGACCATACCACATTCGCAATACTTCCACACACCAGACCATCGAAGTCAAGCAACGTGTAGCCCGGTTAGCATTTGAGAAGAATTATCAAAAAAAACAAAAAATTAAAATTTAGTGGAAATTATAAAAAGGCAATAAAAACGATTAATCATCACATGACAAACTTTCATTGAGTGTGATTAACCACCGCGTGATGACGTCACATAGCGACTGTGAGAGTACATGGTGCAGGAACGGAAAGCGAAAGAGCGTGGAACACAAGTGGCAATACTGTGACCTTGCGACGGGAGCGTTTGACAGTAGAGAATTTGAAATTTTTTGTTTTTCTACATGAAAATTTGTAAAAATATATTTTTCATTGTATTTTGTATTTTTTCTATGAAAAAATCGAATCGAATCGAATCGAAATTACAACTAGCCGAATAGCACAGCCTTACTCTATTTGATTTGGCGTTTTTGGATTCCTTATCCTGTGAGGAGGCCTCCTCCCGCTAACAAACTCTGGATATGATTATGATAATAAAACGAAACTTTGCATAATTATTGTTCATATCAGTACCATCAACTTAGAATGTTCAGAAATGTGATGAAAGTTTCTTTGAAATAAATTGTACTCATATCAAATTAAGAATAAGCAAGGTGCATACCTACAAATAGATTCATTCTTAGTCAAACCCAAGACAGTTAAACAAGGGGTTGTATCATTTCTAAAATGCTAAATTTAGTGACTTATATCGTCGTTTTCACAGTGATATCTCCAATGTGACAATATTTTGAGACAATTCCAATTTTCGCTTACTCGACACAGATAAGCGTTATTTGTTTTGGGCTAAGCAAAATTACAAAAAATAGAAAAATCATGTAATCATATGGAAGTATGTGATGAATCAACAAATATTTTGCCCAATCAGGTTATTTTCCCCTTTTAGACTTATGAGACTTCACAATACAATTGCGTAAGGTTCTGTTAATCAGTTAATTACATTCCTTTATTTGATAAGTAAATCCATAAATTCCAGTAAGAAAATTCGAGTGAAGACTTGCTGGTTTACACACTTTAATAGGATATAAAAACAAATTCTTATTAAGAACTTAATAAAAACCAAATTATTCTTCTCTTACTTTACCAGTAATACTATACAATTGAAAAACTACACAACTTTAAATGAAATAATGAAATAAAAAAATAACACAGATTTGTTACTTCTAAAACCAAAATTTCACGAAATTGAAACATGGATACATTCAAGTTGCGTTTGGTTTGAAAGCTAAGATCAGAGGAAGAGGTTGTAAATTACAAACAATTACCATTTGGCAAATGTTGACGGCATCATCAGAGAATTTTTCGGAATAAGTTTCTACGTTTTCCTTCACTCGTTTGTCCACTTCGTCCCGCTTGACCTTCTCTTTGCGAGCACGAAAAGGCGATCTTCCTTCGATCATCTCGTAGATCAAACAGCCCATTCCCCACCAGTCCACACTGAAATCGTACCGTTCATTGCGAACTACCTCTGGAGCTAAATTGACATATTAACAATTAGTGAAGGTTGTGTAAACAGCAGAGACAATGACTCTACTTGTATTCTAGCACAGACACAGATGCCGCTTAAAGCGTACAAGTTTAACTAAATTTAAGCAGCAAAATTACCACCAAAGTTGATGCAAGATAACACGAAGGAGAACGGTATGTCAAGTCCAATATAGTAAATCATCTTCAGCATGTGGGAAAGTTAAGTTTTACATTTAATATTAGTATCAAACTATGAATTGAAATCACTATAAACATCTATTATAGTAAGAAAAATTATCAACTAAACAATCATTATTAGGAATTTCAAAATGCCTTCATTATTTGACCAGATTTCACCCTAGAAGATTTTTATATAATCACGCCCATTATTAATTTAATATCAAAGCAACAAATTTAGGTTGAAACTATAACAAGCAAAATTCAAAATCGTCATACAAAAAGCACTCAGGAAAACCAATATGAAAAACTGATTATTGGCAAAGCTGACAGATCAAATCTAATACATAATTATCAGATGAACTACTTTAAAAAATATTAAGACAGGGACAGCTTATATTTTTGAGCACTAAAAGACACAAAAGATATTGACTTTGGAAGGCAAGGGCAGTAACCAACTGATTCAAAGTCTAGGTCATAAAATTCTTCTCGATGATTAAAACACGGCTTACGGTAGAAATCTTAAATTGCTTGAGGTAATCACAAACATTTGATATGAATTGTGATAAAATCACAAAATTATAAAATAAATTTATACATATGTAGCAACACATTTTCAGACATAGAGAAATGCCTACCCATGTAACCAACTGTTCCCACTCTGCCTTTAATACCATATTCTTCGGAATCAGGAGGAACATATTGGGCCAAACCCAAATCTGATATTCTTACATGACCATCGTCGTTCAGAAGAATGTTCTCAGGCTTCAAATCACTAAATGTGACAATGAGCAAAAGTGAGGTATTTAAACCAATTGCGTGCTTTATAAAAAAACTCAAACTTAATAAACATTTTACTAAGTCTCATAATTAATAAAATATATAAATAAATAGTTGAAAACGGATGTTGAAGTAAAATAGGATCCAAACCATTGTAAAACTCCATTTCAATATGTAATGGCATATTTATCAATAACAGTAACAAAGTTTTAGTGAAAAAAGGATAATTGTATTATTTACAGGCGCATAATAGACTTCATTAGTTGATAGCAGGTTTTCACAAAATCGATGAACCAGCAACGAGGAAGATGATTGATGATTTTTTAATCAATGTATTGATGAAGTTGCGTTTGGATGAAGTACATGAAATATGGAAACACCATCCAACACCGAATTCAAATTTAAACAATGCATACACGAAGTGATGAATTCACAAGGTAATGAATATTAAAAATTCAATACGATACATAAAGACCTACTAAACAAACGGCCGTATATTTCACAGTACGTTTCGTTTCGTTTCAAAGAAGGCCATTGTTTGAAGGAAATTTTTAATGACCTATACTAATTCACGCCAAAAATATTTTACCAACAGAAATAAACATGTTATATAACAGGACCGGTGCCAAACAAAGCGAATCTGTGAAGGTGTTAAAGAATTAAACATTTTCGGTACTTCAAATATACTAATACCGCTCCTAAATCTCTTTTTTGTTAACTGAGTAAAATCTAAGACAATCACAAAAATAAACAATGATAGAACCACACTGATATTCATTAAGTTAGAACAACTACAAAATGTAACGCACCGGTACACTACACGGTGTTTTCTGTGTAGCACGTCCAGACCGCATGTGATCTCAGCCGCATAGAACATTGCCCGCTGACTATCCAACCCTGGATCTCCCATGCTATGAATGTGAAACTTCAAGTCTCCGCCATTCATTATAGTCAAGACTAAGCATAGAGCTTCTTTGGTCTCGAATGTGTATGCCAAACTCACCTAAAAATCCATTTTTCATCTAGCAATTTATTTAATATCCTGACTACAAGTGTTCAAAGGAACGGTAAAAATGTACTTTTTAACAAATAATCTTATTTGCTTGATAATCGGTAATAAGCTTGCAGATTTCGCAGAAACCATCCCTGAGTAAAAGTAATCACAACTCATTAACGGCATAAGCCAACATTCCGGTAAAGCATCATACGCATGACCGAATTGACAAAATATGCTGTAAACCAAAAATCTCACTTGAATACATAATTGTCATTTCAAATTTTCCAGTATTTAATTTTCAATGCAATTGAATTCTAAAGTATGACAGCTTGTAAAACAAGTAACTGGTTTTCTAGTGTAATAACCGCCAAATATAGAATATTTATGAAATCATTTGAAACATAGTTAGGCGTTACGTAAAATCACGTAATGCATACAATTTTTAAATTACGAACATTACGTAATGCCGAATTATGATTTAAGATATTTCCATATAAGAAAATTCGATCCGATTAGTTAGACGCATTAGTTAATAATTTAATACAAGGATAATCTCAATGGTTAAATAGCAGGGGAATTAACCGCGTACATTTGTAAAAGTTGAATTAAAATTGTAATAAAAAACAACATTATATGACAATATTATTTTGACGAACAATTTGAGACATTCAACGTTAAGAACGGCGCCAAGAAAATGAATTTTCAAATAAATCAATTATCAAATATTATCAATTACTGGAATTTGCAAAAAAACTTCTGAATTGAATTAAGTAATAAGAAAAGAATAGTTACCACGAATAAACTGTTGACATTTTGCAGGATCTCCTTTTCCTTGAGAGCCATTTCCTCGCCTTTTCGCTTTTTGATACGTTTCTTCTCCAACTTCTTGCATGCATACATCTTGCCTGTGGCGCGCACCTGACAAGCGCATACCTCACCGAAACCGCCTTTCCCCAAAACACGATACATGCGAAAGGTGTCTTTGGTTATTTGCTGCCTAAAAGTAAAAAAACGAATACCTCAAAGTTCAAACTTAGTTGTGCAGCAAAATACATATGTACTTATTGATAAAAATTACATAATGCATGGGAAAACATAACAATAACTCCGCAGCAGAAGTGTAAACCTTGTGGTAATGATTTTCACGAAAAATGTAATTTGAAAGTATTCTGTACAAACTTAAAGCTACGCAAACATTTGAGAACAGTAGGAATGTCTACTTTATTTGATAAAGTGACTATGGGTAAAATAAACACTTCAACACATGTTGAGTTGTCAATTACTGATATAGAGATGAGCGATATAAAGCTGAAAAAGCGGTTGATATATTATTAAATGATTATTCTAAGAAGGTTAATAATAAGCCGCTGCCAAGCAAAATGTGTGAATCAAGTAGACATTCAATGGAACTATCGAATGTCGTTCATGTTTACGTAAACACTACCATTCACAATAAGCTAATTAATTTTTAATTTTTTATATTTTTTAATAATCAATTGCTTTTCACTCCTTTAGTAATATGAAACGTGACTTGAAGATGGTGCGAACTCGCTATTTGACTCTAACTACGAATGCAAAAAGTGTTTATTTAAAAAAACAAAACACGTTTCAAATTTAAAAACGGGATTTTTGTTTGAATGTTTGTTTTAACAAAATCGTAAGCAATAGGAATTTTCCGTCCGAATAATATATTAAGAATAGTCTTTGTTAAATCCAATCGACGACCTGTTTCACAAACATGGAGGGAAACGGTTTTACAGGCAATAGTAAATAGTGTATGATGGGCAATTAGATATAAACTTGTTTAAATCGCAAACTAAATCTATTGTTATAGTGTAGGTCGTTGCTTCAGAAACTCCAACGGCACTCAGATATCTGCCACATTAATAATGATCATGCAGATAAGCAGCCTGAGGAATCAAAGTTATTGAATTTTGCTATTGTGGCCCGATCTTCTGTTACTTCATCACAGTAACCCTAAATTGTATCTTTAGTGCTACACATCTCAAACGACCATTATTACTAGTAATTTTCACACCATGAAAATCATGAAATAACAAGTTTTTTATTTTGTGTTTTAAAATTTTTTTTCAAGTGTTTCAAACATGACATCACAGTCAAACAATCAAAATCGGCGTAACCTAATGGTCAAAAGGGCATTATTACGTATTAACAAATGATCAGGTCGATTATAACTAAACACATTCAATTGGTTTAAAAGAAAACGTACAATAATAGTACGCTTTGGTTTACAATTAATTTTAGTTCATTGCTTTTGCTTCTTCCATTTATTCTGAAAATTGCTATTTCGCAAATAAAATATATCTAACATTACAACTCCACTCTATTCGACAGCTGATGATAAAGCAGCACTTAGATGCTGCTCAGCCAGGTAAATTGCATTGCAGTCGGTGTTAACTCTCTCAAAGGTGCTATGGGTGACATAAAACGATTTAAAGAAGATGATACACATTGTCAAAGGAAAGTCCAGGAGGTCCTTCAAAAAAACAGGAAGAATATTAAATTCAGTGTTAACATATATGGGCGAAAGTAGAATTTGGAGTGTCTCAGCAATGACCGGTGAACAAAAAGTTATGAAAATTTTATCTACAGTCTCTAATGGGTAAATATAAATAAGTGTCAGCACCTATCGAAGACATTGGAGTACTTGCGGATTTGATTACAAAAAGCAGAAAAACTCAAAACCTTATTATTTTTTAACGATAGTGAGTTTTAAGATAAATTATTTTTTAGATAAAGCTTGTTTTGTTCAGGTAATTACATATTTTAACTAAAATGCAAGTTTCATGTAATAATAATAACCTCACAAATTTTAATCTAATGATGTTAATGTATAAATTTCCTAATAGTTGTAATAGAAAACCGTATTATTTTCTTTTGCAAAAAAGGAAGAAATTGTGTGTTGTTACTTGAGGTCCGGATCTTTTCACAACAAAATTAAATTTTTTATCCGATTTAATCAGGTTAAATTATACACATTTTAAACAACAAAATCTAACATTTAAACGATATTTGCAGTGCACATTAATGACAAAGTAATTTATAGGTCTCCATTATTGAAAATTGGCTACGCCTATTAGTTATTTCATAATTTCTGCCACAGCAGTCTATAACAACTGTAAATCATAATAAATATTTACAAACAACAACGATACCGTCGCTATTGCACCAACGAGGAAAATACAATCTTCCATCCTACAAATATTTACAATACAAAATACGGGTTTTTGAAACACTGATTCCAATCGCAGAGGAAATTATAAAGATTTTAGTGACGACAAATCATATTTCCTGAGTAAGAAAGCAATTGCGTAACAGGATCAACATAAATGTTGGTTATATAATCAACTATGATGTCTCCGATTTATTTAAAATACACTGGCAGGCAAACGGGCCTTGCGAAATTAGCGTATACTTCTATCAAATTCAGCGATGACATTTAATTGCATGTGGTTGGCAAGTACGCACACAAGCGACTATCAGTAAATCACGCGTTCAAATGTATTAAACTATCATAGTAAACATGATGCAAACATTAAAAAGTAAACTGACAAAACAAGCGTGGAATAGCACATTCACGTTGAACGTAAGATATAGTAGTTTGAATAAAAAAGAATTTAAAACGAATCGTGATGCATCAAATTGGAATGCTTAATAAACAATGCTTGTTTACTTTGGTTTCGATTAAAAGAAAAACACATTTGCTGATAAAATATAGAATAATTTTTGCAAAAGAAAACTTAAAAATCCAATTATACAGTCTACGAAATAAATAATGGCCATGTTGGCAAAACCTAAACTGACTTTTGTTGTTTAAATTTCAGCGGCAAGGTACTTGATTGGTGTTTTCTTTTTCACACATTGCAATTTATGAGTGTTTAACTTTTCATCTGCATAATTTACATAGGTTTTTGCGTGTTTCACTTTGCTTTAAAATGGGTGCGCAAACACTCCAAAATACCCGTAATTTAATCATTAAATTACACCTCGAAAAAAATTCGAAAGCGCAAATTTTGAGCCTCCGGGCACGAATAACTGGAAACATGGACAGCGAACATTGAGGACTCTGGAAACTTTTTATGTGCCCAATATGCAAAAAGGAATTTTATTGCAGGAGGACAATGCTCCCTGTCACAGATCCCAGCGAAGTATGGAAGCAATGGAAAAAGATCACCTGACATCAACATTATTGAAAACATGTGGCAAATGCTGAAAGTGAAGTTAGATGACCAATATCATCCAAATCTCGATTCCATTTGGGAGGCCGTTGAGCAAGCCTTTTTGCTATACCAGACGAGTTCATCCAAAAACTGTATTCATCTCTTCCCAGAAGAATCGACGATGTCATTAAAGCCAAAGGCTACCCCATAAAATACTGAAATTAGCACTTGTTAAACGTTACTTGCGTTACTATTATGTTATGTTACTTTTAAATAGATGTTTTTTGCTACAATTTGGTTTTGGACAAGGTTGGTCCTTATTTATTTCGTAGGCTGTAAAAATTAGAAATATGCATATAACCATTAGTTAATGTTATATTATTTAGTACATACAATGCAACGATTCTTTTAGTCATATTAAACTGGAAATTTCGCGGAGAATAATGATCTTCGTTTCGCAACTTATTTACATCGTGATATTGCAACTTTGAATACCCTTTGCAATAACTAATATGCAATCCAGATCAGTCCGAAAACTTAATGGGCTCTAAACTAGATAATAACTACCTCGAGATTTTTTTTCCATAAAGATTCATTCATTACTTTTGATAGCCAGACAACTCCTTGACGGCGATTTTTTAAGAAATAAGAAAAATTATCTAGTAAATATAATCGGCATAAACATAGCATAATATCTAAGTTAATAAAACCGTTAATTCTAATTCACTTTTAAATAAATTTTTTACGTGGCTAATATGTGGACAATAACTAATTCGTTTGGTACNATAAAAAAGAATTTAAAACGAATCGTGATGCATCAAATTGGAATGCTTAATAAACAATGCTTGTTTACTTTGGTTTCGATTAAAAGAAAAACACATTTGCTGATAAAATATAGAATAATTTTTGCAAAAGAAAACTTAAAAATCCAATTATACAGTCTACGAAATAAATAATGGCCATGTTGGCAAAACCTAAACTGACTTTTGTTGTTTAAATTTCAGCGGCAAGGTACTTGATTGGTGTTTTCTTTTTCACACATTGCAATTTATGAGTGTTTAACTCTTCATCTGCATAATTTACATAAGCTGTGCGTGTTTCACTTCGCTTTGAAATGGGTGCGCAAACACCCCAAAATACCCGTAATTTAATCATAAAATTACACCTCGAAAAAAATTCGAAAGCGCAATTTTCACGCACAACAGTACGACGTATTATTCACATTTTTGAATAAACCGGTAGAAAAGCCACTTTGTCAACCAGGGCGCCCGCCTAAATGCCCCCATCCATGTGTTTGCTGGGAAGGTTATCCCGTATTTGTCCCCCTTTATCGCCAAGACAGCTGAAAAACAAGTGGACAGACGGTCATAGATACTCTATTAGGCGTGTTCAACTAATTCTGCAAAAGATCGGACTTCATGGACGACGTGCCGCAAAAAATGGTTCTATCGAGAAAAAATATAAAAGACACTATCCAATGGTGCGTCTACATGCAAAAAATTCTTTAGAAGATTGGAAAAAAGTATGGTTTTCCTATGAAACTGCTATTCAGTTATAAGCACAGCGTGTACAGTTTGTGAGACGACCAATTGGTTCAAAATACCGCTACCAATCAAAATATTTGGCTCGAAATTTTAGGCGGAACAGCAAAAAACTTCTGGTTTGGGGTGCTATTTGGGCCTCCGGGTACCGAGTCCTGGCTCCTATAACTGGAAATATGGACAGCGAACACTATTTGAGGAATCTGGAAACTTTTTATGTGCCCAATATGCAAAAAGGAATTTTATTGCAGGAGGACAATGCTCCCTGTCACAGATCCCAGCGAAGTATGGAAGCAATGGAAAAAGATCACATAGCGGTATGGAAGCAATGGAAAAAGATCACCTGACA
Source organism: Hofstenia miamia (assembly GCA_900660155.1). Lineage (NCBI taxonomy): Eukaryota > Metazoa > Xenacoelomorpha > Acoela > Hofsteniidae > Hofstenia > Hofstenia miamia. The sequence goes on along the minus strand of CABFPE010000211.1, from coordinate 627,915 downwards.
TCAACATTATTGAAAACATGTGGCAAATGCTGAAAGTGAAGTTAGATGACCAATATCATCCAAATCTCGATTCCATTTGGGAGGCCGTTGAGCAAGCCTTTTTGCTATACCAGACGAGTTCATCCAAAAACTGTATTCATCTCTTCCCAGAAGAATCGACGATGTCATTAAAGCCAAAGGCTACCCCATAAAATACTGAAATTAGCACTTGTTAAACGTTACTTGCGTTACTATTATGTTATGTTACTTTTAAATAGATGTTTTTTGCTACAATTTGGTTTTGGACAAGGTTGGTCCTTATTTATTTCGTAGGCTGTAAAAATTAGAAATATGCATATAACCATTAGTTAATGTTATATTATTTAGTACATACAATGCAACGATTCTTTTAGTCATATTAAACTGGAAATTTCGCGGAGAATAATGATCTTCGTTTCGCAACTTATTTACATCGTGATATTGCAACTTTGAATACCCTTTGCAATAACTAATATGCAATCCAGATCAGTCCGAAAACTTAATGGGCTCTAAACTAGATAATAACTACCTCGAGATTTTTTTTCCATAAAGATTCATTCATTACTTTTGATAGCCAGACAACTCCTTGACGGCGATTTTTTAAGAAATAAGAAAAATTATCTAGTAAATATAATCGGCATAAACATAGCATAATATCTAAGTTAATAAAACCGTTAATTCTAATTCACTTTTAAATAAATTTTTTACGTGGCTAATATGTGGACAATAACTAATTTCGTTTGGTACAATGAAGAAAAACTGTGCCAAAGTTCAAGAGAATATCCGCGCTTCTCTTCATGCAGTATGTAATTTTAGGTTAGCCCAAAAAACTTCAAAGAAACATTTACTGTTAAGCAAATTATCTCTCCCAAATAACATGCAAAATTAAACTTTTAATTTCTAAGCATTACTTGAAAATTATAAAAAATATATTGAATTCGGTATTTCTAACATTTTCTCACTATTTCAAGCGAAATACAATGGGCGTGTTAAGAATCAATCTCGAGAAATCGAATAAACGAAGACAATATTTAATTAACCAACTGCCTCTGTGTAAGAATAATAACTGAATACTTCGAACAGACCAGAAAGTGGGGCGAAAATGTGAGGAAACCACAAGAAAGATGTACAGAATATTTGCGGACATGGCAAAGTCAAATTTATTACACAACCAATATTTTGAAAAGGCTTTGTATATTTCAAGTCGAAGATCTAGTAATCAATTTTAATTTTCGATCAAATGATTTTGCTTTTGTTACGATCTTGCTGACAATGAATACAAAAGTAGTTTGTAACATTATATCCGCTTACTTAATTTAGTGTGCATATTTGGTAGCAACTGTTTGCAATGATTTGCAGAGTTGTTTTCAGAATTTCAGCTGCCAATAATATGGCCGAAATATATTAAAAAATCGTAGAAATCGAATCCGTTGTGCAGTATTTGATGTTATATGAAATATGATTTTTAAATAAAATATTCACATCGCTCGGTGCATCACGATATCAATAAGTACAGAAGGAAAGTGTAAAATCAGCTGAATATATTACAATCGTTCTGTGATCAAATCCAATTAATAAAAAGTATAAATTAATGACTTCAGTCATATAAACAATCATTTACAATACAATAAGGCAGAAATGTTTCAATTTCATTGAAAATGAGATTTTATTGCAAGAGAAGAGTCAAAATGATTGAATGAAACGAGTTTGCTCATTTTCTAGGGAATTAGCACTGCTTAGCACATTGAAAAATTGACAATTGCTCTAAGGCAAGACATGAACACTACACTAAATGTCTAATTATTAAAATTTTATCAATAATACAATATCCAACCTCTATATCTTAAGCGATTAACGGCAATCCAAATGAAAATGTCATTCAAATGTATAACCACATCACATCCAAAATTCACTTAAAAAGCTCCCTTTGCCCATTGCATTTATTAATACAAAATACTACATTTTTGAAATCATATGTACGATAAGAAGAGGTTTCCAATAATCAAGTCAAAAAATATTTTCCACTGCCACAAATAAATGTAAGAGATCAATACAAAAGAAAAACTGCAGAAATATTACTTTTAATGACTTCATGGTTGCTATAGTTATTGTAACTCCCACTTGAGCCACTGATATGTTTCAATGCTTTCCTGTTAAGTGCTTAAAATAACACAAAATAAAAACTTTTCTCAAAAATGCTCTATAAGGTGATTCTAGGGCATGGATTTCAAAAATTTTATCTATTTTCAGATTAATCAGTGATATTTAAATTTCCTTGATTGATCTATTTAAAATGAATTAGACATCCATATTAATGTAGAAATTAATGAGAGAACTTATCATGGTTACCCATTCTTAAAATAGTTCTGAGAGGGTTGGAGAACGTACGACGCCTCTAAACGATTGCAGTTTTCTATTGGATACTCATATATTTATTTTACAGAAAAATATACTATTATTGGAACTTAAACAAACGTGGAAATATTGAATATCCAATTGTTCCTCTAGAAAGTGCATGATATAAATACACCTGGCCTTTGGTGATCGGATTCCGAAGAATATCTAAGGAAAACTCCAATAAATAAATGAGCTTCAGAATTTTAAAGAATTACCCAAATAAAAGGAAATGTTTGGTTACACACTTAAACTTGCTAAATCATAAGTTGAAAGCTCAAATCTAAAGGCACGCAGCAGTAAAATGCTATCCATTTTTTCAAGTACATTGCGTGGGAATCAGCAACAATTGAGTTATATTTTGGAAAATATGTGTATTGTCACAATATCAAAGCCTTGCTTGAACACACGAATATCAATATTAAATATCTCAGCAATGAATCGCCATATCTGTATTCAAATATTTTTACCACTGGCATAAAGGGGTCATATACTAAAATTGAATACATTCTGGAAATGGGGAATTTAAACAAAACATTCCGGTTTATAACATTATTCCAAAAAAATTATTATATTTTCACAAAGTCTTGTTAAACAGTGATAACATATAACTGGAAATATTTTTTCAGTCAAAAGAGCAATAAATTTACAAGTGAACAACAAATGTCAAAGCATAGGCGTATATTTCTATTTGTAATCGATTTTCAACCTATACTAAAAGAAAACTATAAAATTGCAATTAAAATAATGGAAAATGTAGTTTTCGTGGGCAGTGCCGAGAGTAATTTCTTGTTAGTTCAATTACATCCTACATGGAGACCTAACCTGCTTAATAGTTTTCAGTGCTGGCATTAGTTCAAGCAATGAGTGGTGTTTTTTGCGGTTTTGTAACTGCTCCTAACAACAAATATGGTCAAAAGGAGAGAAGAATATACGAAAATATGGGGACATATTTGCACTGAAGTTATGAGAAACAGATGAAAGTAAAATTGAATGATGTTATGGACAGAGTGTTTAACTGAAACTAAGTATACAGTGGGCCAGGAGTAACTACGTTTCAAACAATGTCACATATTTGGCAAAAGCAGACTCACTTTACATAAAGGTACATAGTAGAAGAAATTGACTTAGACATTGTCTGGATCAACCTGAAAATTTTCAAAATATCACAGCTGTTTTCATAACAGTTTTCTTAAAAATTCCGTGTACTATTAAAATAATTGTTTTGCATATAGGTCTACTAATACTCTGAATGCAATACGCAATATAGTAACTAATAGGCAATATTTTGATTTTAATCATGTCAATGTTATGTGCCCACAAAATAAGTACGCTTTGAAAAAATTATATTAGATTAGAATACAATGACTAGAGCAGTCGAGAAATTCAACTCCACATCATTGATCATGATCACAATAAATAAGTGCTTAGAAAAGTTTCCTTATTCGTCTCTGAATTCGAATGTCACAATATTTGTTGAAAAAACTCTCTACATTAGCACAAGGGAAGGAAGAGGCTTGTGGTAAAACAATGAATTGATCCCACTCGCGCGACTCTCCCACTGACATAGCACCGAATCCTACAAACCTCTCAATAGAACACCCATCGACATAAACATGAATTTCTGAATAACTAATTGTATACTATATATTCGTTAAGATGGACAAATGTAGGTGTGCGGGTCATCCAGGATTTGTAAGTTCCGCTGAACTAAACGCTAGTTCAGGGGCTGCTTCTGCAGATTTTGTGGTTAAATAAGATCTTGCTACCTATCTAAGTTTCTTGGAAGGGGAATTTTTCTAAAATGATAGGTGATGAATTTTTCATTATGCTAAACTTTCTAGGCCTCTCTTATATTCTGATTGGGAGCAAGATGGAATATCGTTTGCGATCAAACAATTCGGCTTTGGAGTTTCAATTAACAATCATTGGCTTCTTCTTCGGTTGGTGGAATAAGGTGGAATATGTACATGTTCTAATACGTACTTGTTCTAATGCATTTATGCCCTTTGAAGAGTTTCAAAATTTGTAAAACCTAGACAAAAAATAATGCATTTTTAAATTTTCCCGGTTTTGAAAAATCTGTCACTCGCCCGTTTAAAAATTCCTCTCGATCCCGCGGGAGTGTTCTCAAGACTATAAGAGGGAAACATACTCTAAAACTGAAACTAATTGGAAATAAACAAACAGGGAGATTAACAGAGAGGTTCTCGCCATCGAGAGTGATGTTGATCGGCTATAGAATTTCGTATTTTAGCCTTATTCTTGTCAAGAACTTCTTCAAGTGAATCCAATACATTTGTCTGTAATAATAATTCCACATTTTCTGCGATTTTCCTTGAAATTCTGCATTTTTTCTGCTTAAACTTGCGAAATCACGCCTTAATTATGAAATACATATAAAATCTGTGTATTATATTTAAATAATGTTGTAAAGAAAACTTCGACTAGCTAACTCAAACTTAGATTGGATTGAACTGGACAGAAAATTCTGTCTAATGAACAAGCCTGTTTCATCGGTGCTAGACATAAGCTGTGCAACATGGGCATTAGTTTATTTTTATAATGTGTGTGTACGTTATAGTTGCACATCTCCCATTAATGTTACTGCTAGCTTGTAGTTCTCCTTAATAGGCATCCCTATCATCCCTGTTAGGCCCCCATCATTTTTGCCACGTTTAAGATTTTGGGATAGGATTCGTTTTCTGGCCATTCTTGAATATTCCTTTGAGTGAAACATATACGCAATGCTTAAAATTCCTTAAGATTTGTTCGCGGCAATTACAATCCTTCAAATTTCTAGAGAAAATTGTAAAAGTAGTCGAGAAGTCAACATGTTCAATCAAAATTTAGTGGTGACGCCACTGACACTAACGAAATAAAGCTAAATTTATGATTGCAGCTAATAGTAGTACATAGTACAGCAGTTCAATGTAACCACTAGAATAGTAGATACAACGACATGAAGTAAGCACCCGGGTTACAATATTTTTTTTATTACGCACGATCCAAGCATAATAAATTGAAACTATGTTGCACAAAATAATTGTCGACAAACTATCAAATTCTTTTAAAAAAACTTTCAAATTCCTTGCGAGCCTTACAAAAACAAAAGGTATAAAACCCATCGAACAACAAATCTCAACTAATTCTTTTTCTTTCGTGTTGCCGCTTCAAGCAGTGATTTCAGATTTTGTATATTATTAAGTCGCAATGCAAATTGGCCGTTTCGATGCACCCGGCTTACCACCAGAGGAATAGCCTTAGTACATTTCAAACAAACTGCTAAAAAAAAGAAATTTAATTCAAAACTGAAAAGGGTGGACTTATTGAACTGAAAATGATAATTAATATAATACAACGAAAAATTAAACAAATATATACGTTTGGGAACTTTTTAATTAACTCGTTACACAAATGAAAGTAATATGCGTGTAACTCATTCAATTCTATTGTACACATAATACATTATATTTCGTTGAGTGCAAAGCAAATCATCATACCCATCCGCATCCAGATCTATTACTGTAAAAACGCTATCCACTGCGGTGCACACAAAATGTTGGTTTAGAGAACTCTTTAGTTGATCGCTTAAACTGGATTGACCGACCTTCGAAAGCGACAATTGCAAAATAAAATGCGAAAACGTCGAAGTATCAATTGGAATCAGCAGATCAACTATATCATCATCATCAAAGTAACCGCGTAAATTAATTCCAATATTCGATCTCTTAATTGGGTTTAAGGGACGAATTCCGCGACCAATGACTGTAACAGCGTGATAAATGATCAAATTTTCAAATTCAATTTTAGCGAATCTTATAAATTCTGTTATATTATCACAATGCAGCCTATTCTGAGAGTTAAAATAAAGAATTTCGCAAGCTTTCGGCATTCTATTTTTACCTTGGAAATTAACAATGAAATCAATGATAAATGAGAAATTCGAAGCATAAAAAAACTCGGTATTGGCATTCCCCAATAACACTCTTAGCATTACGAATGAAGAGGAGTTGGCAAACGCATTACACGAAAACACGAAATTGGATATGTTATTACAAGAGGCATTGCCATCCATATTTCCGTAAACATGGAGAGTAGGTATTTTCCCACAGGACCTGCAGAACTCATCTTCATTTAATGCCATCACTGAGTTGAAAATTGGAAATGGAATATTTTTCTTATATAATTCAACAACGCCGTCGTTTAAAAATAGTTGAATAACTGACACTTGGTCAAAACAGAAAACTTTGTGTCTAAATACATGAATTTCACGAATACATGTAGGCTTTTTTTCAAAATAGTCGTTTGAAACACTTACAGTAGAACGCGAGTTATTTAAGATTCCACTCACTAAAAATATTGTTTTCGTCGTAGTGCCATAGCAAAGTTTATCAAGATTTGAGAACCAATTGACAAACAGAAGTAGTTCACATTGAGAGGTATTGTAAAAAACGCTTCTGGAAGTTTCAGTATTAAAAAGATTCATGAATGGGTTATACACATCATGATGATGCTGACTGCTAATCATTGACTGGAATTCTTGTCCAATATCGCAATAAATAGTGTGATTGAAAACAAAGGCAAAAACTCTAGGCTTCGTGATATCCAAGGGAATATCAAGAGAAAAAGAATTGTTTTGAGGAAAGAGTAAGAACGATGTCGAAATGAATGAAGTACTTACTTCAATGTGATATTTAAAGTATCTGTCAGACAGGTAAAACGTGATTCTATGTTGATATACCTTAGATGGTTTAACTATTTGAAGAGCAGCATCATTAGTTCCACAGGTAATAAAATTACTGGATTGATGACCGTTTTCACCGTAACTGTGCGCCATAAATTCGATATAGAAGGATTTTGTTTCATCAACATCCACTTGTAAATCGACTGCTTGCATGGGTGAGAACATTACTTCGATTTCTGGTATAAAAAGAGCTTGATAACTGGACTGCATCCAATCACCTCCAGTATTCGTAATGTTGAATTGAAAGCTAACATTTGAAAAAGTAGGTTGAAAGAAATGTAATTGTATGCTTGTTTGAGAAAATCTTTCAATTCCTGTAATCTCGAGCTTTGCCTCTTGGATTAAAGAAGGCATGATAATATTCTTCTCCAATTTATAAAATCTTTGTTTTTGATTAAAATTGCAAATGAAAACATTAAGTGTAGAGAACATTCCTTTAGAAATATAAGCATTATTGGAGCAATCAATAAACAGTTTAAAGTTAATGTTACTTGACTGAGAAGCGGTCGAGCGAACAACTTCACCAGCTTTATAAGGTTTGGTGGATTTCGCACAACAAACAGTGACACAGAGAACAGAAAACAGTAACCGTGTTTGACAGTAAAGAGGCATTTTAGAAACTCAGGTCAAATATTAAAATATTTAAAACCAACTTTCGAAAAAACAATCAATACTGTTGCTATAGAGAATTTAAAATCCTGAAAACCATTTACAGTATATTCCATTATAAAGTAATACGATAGATAATGCGACACTAACTCTGGACCAAAACATTCGATGTATAGAGACACTCGAAACATTCTATTAAAATGTAATCAATTTTGCATCAATGGAAATTTAGGCGGACACCCATAAATTTGTAAATGAAACAAAAGCAACCAGTGATTATATGCGTGTCCTACACAACAAATTTTACAAGTTTCAGAAGAAAACACTTGCACACAAGTGATAAAATTCAAATAAAACAATAGGAAATAAAAAATTGTCAAAGAAGATTCTTTCTATGGAGAACAGTCCGAAAATTTAATTGCCTCATGCTTGACTTAACATCTAAATTTATTAAAGAAAATCACGTGATAACTTCGAGCAAAATTACTATGAAATAACAAATAAGAGTACTACCTTCTCTGAGAATGCAAACGTGCTGTTTTAAAAATACAAGAAAACAAATTGGAAGTGATGATAATATCTCCCTTATAAACAATACCATTCACACTTTAATTATTAGCGTTACATTTGGACAGTCGGGGTAGAAGACTAAAGGACCATTTCTTTACGAAATTGAATTGAACACATCTACTATACCATCAAATTAGAAACAGCATTAAATGATAAGAATCAATTTAACCAATTAAGCGCCAATATTTGTTTATATATTTCCAAGAATAGTCTAAAACTATAAAATCGACTAAATGTGTTTTAGAAACCTTCATCATTTCATTTCTATTGATTTAGAATATTTTTTGATTTTTATTATAATTAACCATTGCTTGGATAAAAGCTTAAATACATTCAGTTTCACTGTTTATGGAACACTTACAAAAAACTGTTAATTATTCCCTGTAAGTATCTCAAATATGCAATATTTTATTACTAACATACTGTATAGTAATAACAATTATATTCTATTTTAGCAAAACTATTGAAATAAGTCCTTAAAATTATTCAAAAATTGACATATAATATATAGGATAAATACATAATCTTAAAGTATGATTAATATAGTCTTTCTATAACTTTGTATATTACAAAAATTATAGTAACTAATATAATGACTGTATTTATTTGTTATAGATGCCAGTGAAACGAGTTTTGATTCTAACAGAAGCAGTAAAACTTGCGCACAAATGTTCGGCAGATAATTGCCATTCCTCCAGATTCCAGATAAAATGAATTTATAGATGAAGACGAAAACAACTTCGTTCAACGTCAAGTGCTTCAAATCCAAATTCTGATAAACCTGTTGCCAAAAGAAAAGATCGAAAATTTTATTATCAAATGATCGAAGGCCAACAAATATAATCAATAGGTCACATAATGAGGATATTAGCAGGGCGTATAATAAAAAAATTTTTAGAGGGAGCCCAATGTAGAATAAAATGCTAAGTGCATAATTGGTTACCAGAGAGGGCATAAAACTATTGAAATTTTAATTTTTAAAATTCATTACTATGTACGGACTTCACAACCATCTACTGACTCCAAGAAAGGAAACATAGAATTCATGCAATTTTTTTCAAATTTCAAATTACGCTATAATAATGGCATGATGTGTGTTTTTAGGAGCTTTTGGCATTATGCTCTACAAAATAGACCAATGGTATAAGATTAAGTAAATTGCAAAATTTTCAACTATTGGTATGAATGTGTGCTTAGTCTTAATTTGAATCAATATTGTTAAATATGTTGATAAAATTAAAGAAAATCAACCAATTAAAAAATGTAAAGCTCTTGCTAAAATCAATAAATTCTAAAATTAAAAAAACTGTAGAGTTTTGATATGGCACACAAATTTGTTTTTGGATTTTTTGGAGCAGGGGATGGAGTTGAAATTGAATACAAAAAATTTAACCAACCCTATTGAGTATCGTCAAATTGGGTGAAAAGAAATGGTAGATGTAGTGTGTAATCGATTATTGTCAGTAGCTATGTGATGTAAACTGTAAATATTAGTCCATGTTATTTTAGTAAACCTGAAGTATTGTACAAAAGGAGAAAGCACGTAGCAGTGTTGGTAGTTAATACATTGAAGCTATACATTATTGTTGTTGTCTTCTCCTCTTTTGACAACGTCGACACAGTCTTTTGGTGTTTGGAAACTTAAGTTTATGGCATGGGCAGCAGAAAAAGGATTAGATGACACAAAACAGCTGGCGGTATTGCCATCCGCAATTGAGGACCAAATTCTTCAAAGTAAATTTTTGTCGAGATCTACTACATTGAAAACTGCGTTAATTGCGACATCAGAAGAATATGATAGACTGACAAGACCAAGTAATCCTTCTGCTGAATGGTCGAATATCGTGATTAGTCAACCTTCTGCCGCAATAGAAGCTCAGTGGTCATTAACGAAATTGGCACAGTACCTGAAGGTTAATGTCGAAGCAGCCCTGTTGAAGGATAGTAAACCAATACGATTTTTTAGTCAAATGTTGAAGTCGGAAAAACAATATTCCACTACCGATCGAGAATTTTTGGGTCTGATGCTGGCTGTAAAACATTTCCGTTCGTACCTTTGGAGTAATAAGTTTCATGTTGTTACGGACCATAAGCCTCTATTGGGGATATTAAGAAAAGCTCCAGCTAACTCACGTCATGGCCGTTACTTACAGTTTTTGGAGGAATTTGACTACTCGATTGAATATCAACGCAGAGAAGTGAATGTTTTAGCTGACACCTTAAGTCGTCTTCCGATTACACAGTTGAGTCCTTTAGCACCCGAATTTGTCCCTGAAACAAAGTTTTTGGCAGCTGTTCTGTCCGAAGATGATGTTGATAGGTTAATTGAAATATTCCACGACGCCAGACATTTTCGTGTGAAAAAGGTAGTGCGAGCAATGAAAGATTCCGGGTATTATTTTAAATCTATGCGTAAAAGAATTTCAGGTTATTCTAACTCCTGTGAAATTTGTCATAGAAGACAATCATACGGCGCGAACACTAAATCTGCTAAGTTACCGGGAATAAACAATGTAGAGCCACGTGAATTCGTATCTATTGATATTGTCGGACCTCTGCAAAGCTCCGGTCAGTACAGATTTATTATAACCCTGATTGACACTGCACACACACGATGGCTCGAAGCTTGGCCTACGGCGAATATAGATGCAAGATAAGAACATTGGATTTTTCTATTTGGACCACCCCGCTGGATTCACTCCGACAGAGGACGTCATTTTTTTAGTTCTCTTTGGCAGGAACTGACTCAGACGTTTGACATAAAAAAGTTGACTACACCTATCATCCAGAGTCTAATGGTTTTATTGAAAGAGTGCACAGGACGTTAAAAGATCGTTTGCGTTGTTCGCAGAAATGTTGGTCAAACTCGCTACAGGAAGCAGTATATAGCATTAATAGAACGGTCCATTAAATCACAAATCATGCTCAATTTCAATTACTTTTCGGTGCTCCATCAACGATTCCCAAGGACTGGCCTTCAGAACCGGACATTTTTAATCCACCCAAATCACCTTGTCCAAAGTTTGTCTATGTGCGTAATTTTACGAGGAGGGGGCACTCGAACCCCATTTTGGTCCAAGATTACCCGTTCAGTGCTTACTGTCAGATCAGGTCGTTCAAGTGAAGCATGGAAGAATTTTCAACTTAAAAAATTGTTCTGTTGAACACTAAATTATGTATAAAAATTTTGAAGGGGAAAATGTAGTGTATAATCGATGATTGTCAGTAGCTATGTGATGTAACCTGTAAATATTAGTCGATGTTATGTTAGTAAACATGAGTATTGTACAAAAGGAGAAAGCACGTAGCAGTGTTGGTAGTTAATACATTGAAGCTATACATTATTGTTGTTGTCTTCTCCTCTTTTGACAACGTCGACACAGTCTTTTGGTGTTTGGAAACTTAAGTTTATGGCATGGGCAGCAGAAAAAGGATTAGATGACACAAAACAGCTGGCGGTATTGCCATCCGCAATTGAGGACCAAATTCTTCAAAGTAAATTTTTGTCGAGATCTACTACATTGAAAACTGCGTTAATTGCGACATCAGAAGAATATGATAGACTGACAAGACCAAGTAATCCTTCTGCTGAATGGTCGAATATCGTGATTAGTCAACCTTCTGCCGCAATAGAAGCTCAGTGGTCATTAACGAAATTGGCACAGTACCTGAAGGTTAATGTCGAAGCAGCCCTGTTGAAGGATAGTAAACCAATACGATTTTTTAGTCAAATGTTGAAGTCGGAAAAACAATATTCCACTACCGATCGAGAATTTTTGGGTCTGATGCTGGCTGTAAAACATTTCCGTTCGTACCTTTGGAGTAATAAGTTTCATGTTGTTACGGACCATAAGCCTCTATTGGGGATATTAAGAAAAGCTCCAGCTAACTCACGTCATGGCCGTTACTTACAGTTTTTGGAGGAATTTGACTACTCGATTGAATATCAACGCAGAGAAGTGAATGTTTTAGCTGACACCTTAAGTCGTCTTCCGATTACACAGTTGAGTCCTTTAGCACCCGAATTTGTCCCTGAAACAAAGTTTTTGGCAGCTGTTCTGTCCGAAGATGATGTTGATAGGTTAATTGAAATATTCCACGACGCCAGACATTTTCGTGTGAAAAAGGTAGTGCGAGCAATGAAAGATTCCGGGTATTATTTTAAATCTATGCGTAAAAGAATTTCAGGTTATTCTAACTCCTGTGAAATTTGTCATAGAAGACAATCATACGGCGCGAACACTAAATCTGCTAAGTTACCGGGAATAAACAATGTAGAGCCACGTGAATTCGTATCTATTGATATTGTCGGACCTCTGCAAAGCTCCGGTCAGTACAGATTTATTATAACCCTGATTGACACTGCACACACACGATGGCTCGAAGCTTGGCCTACGGCGAATATAGATGCAAGATAAGAACATTGGATTTTTCTATTTGGACCACCCCGCTGGATTCACTCCGACAGAGGACGTCATTTTTTTAGTTCTCTTTGGCAGGAACTGACTCAGACGTTTGACATAAAAAAGTTGACTACACCTATCATCCAGAGTCTAATGGTTTTATTGAAAGAGTGCACAGGACGTTAAAAGATCGTTTGCGTTGTTCGCAGAAATGTTGGTCAAACTCGCTACAGGAAGCAGTATATAGCATTAATAGAACGGTCCATTAAATCACAAATCATGCTCAATTTCAATTACTTTTCGGTGCTCCATCAACGATTCCCAAGGACTGGCCTTCAGAACCGGACATTTTTAATCCACCCAAATCACCTTGTCCAAAGTTTGTCTATGTGCGTAATTTTACGAGGAGGGGGCACTCGAACCCCATTTTGGTCCAAGATTACCCGTTCAGTGCTTACTGTCAGATCAGGTCGTTCAAGTGAAGCATGGAAGAATTTTCAACTTAAAAAATTGTTCTGTTGAACACTAAATTATGTATAAAAATTTTGAAGGGGAAAATGTAGTGTATAATCGATGATTGTCAGTAGCTATGTGATGTAACCTGTAAATATTAGTCGGTGCTATATTAGTAAACATGAGTATTGTACAAAAGGAGAAAGCACGTAGCAGTGTCGGTAGTTAATACATTGAAGCTATACATTCTTGTTGTTACAGTGGACAAGGAAAAATTAATTTAATTATTACTCATGCTATGCTTAATATACTACATTGTTCTTCTGTGTATAAGTAATCACTATAAGTTTATGTGCCACGGAGTAGCCGTAGATATGCTCATCTAACTTCATTAGTATCTTTTAAAAGTAAAATAATTTAAAATTTTCTGCTTTAATTAAAATACCCCACAGAAATCACATGTGTTCCTATTCACCTCCATTCAAAAGGGTGAATTGAAATATTTTTAAAATCTAAAACATTTCCTGAAAACTAAATATTCTTATTTTATTGAAATGAAATTTCAGAATTCATTGGACACATAGTGTAAAAGTTCAATGAAACACATTTTACAAATATTAATTCTTTGATAAAAACTTAAAAACTATTCCTATTCACTCGATTTGATGGCATTAAGGATATTTTTGTAATTTTTATTGTACCAGTTTTCTTATTTTAGAGGAGGCCCGGGCCACATCGCTCACCGTCTGTATCCGCCCTTGGATACTAGGGTACAGTGTGTAGCTCACTCTATGTCTCGCAGAAATCAAAAGATATTTGCGTTTTGCAGATCACCAAACTTTAGATTAGACTGATAAAGAAACGATTCTTCATCCAATAGTGCTTACAAAATTTGAAGACTTTTTTTATTTGTGAGCTATAAGCGTTTAAAATTTTTAAATAAACCATAAACATTTTAAAACATTCATAGGCAGCTTAAGGTTAAATAAAAGCACTCTGGACAATTTTCACGGGTGGTTCCATAATTGCTACACTTTAAAAATATACTATATTTCAACTTTTAACTTGCTAATAATGAGTGCACAATAAAAGTTAAAATTGAAACATTAATGCCGTACTTATATTTTCGAAAAATATGTTCTACACTAGTCCCCTAAATTGAAATAAATAATGATGTTGAAAACGAACTTACTGTTCTAGCCATTTCCATTGGAGAAAACGGTCAAAGTAGTGACTACTGAGATAATCCTGAAAAGGCTGTGCTTTGAGGTATTCCTGAACGGCCCTAAATCATTGGAATCAAAACGTAAGTACAAATAAAAATTAACAATATGCAAGTGTAGTTATATGAAAGGCAAATGAACAAACTTAGACATGAAAATCAAGGATAAAAAATTTAAAAGAAATCTAAGTCCATCTTGCAGTGACACAGTATAAGTCTTCCAAAAATCCGAATTAAACAAGTTTAAAACAAAACCAGTTCAATTGAACATCATGGTCCCATGGTTCAATGTTGTTCTACACAACAAAATATTAAATATATTTTAGGATTAGTGATTCCAAATTCTTTAACTATAGTCAGTGTCACTGAAATTTGAAGCAATAAATCACGATTAAAAAACAACTTGATTATTGCATCTGGACTATCTAATTAGAATTCAGTGTTCAGGATTGCACGCTTATAGCCAAACCCCGATTCTTGAATTATTCCTACGGCATATTCTGAATAATGTTTTATTAGTTTGAAAGGATTCATCTACAACAACGATTGGTTGAAAATAAGGAAAGTATTTTATATACATATCTAGTATATGGCAGGGATGTATTTGGAGGGGTTGGTGGGAAACCACAAAGGGGTCGGTATTCTTAATCTCGTTAATCAATAGGTATAGAGGTACTAAATTTTGACTTACGGAATAGAACATAAATTTAATAGGAAAAAATGATATCAAAACACAAATATAACTAAATTTTTAACATTGTTAGCCACAAAATTATTCTAATTTAGAGAGCGGAGATATTTGCGTAAAGCATCAACGTAATTGTTTATGCAATTTCTATTATTTTTGCTTTGACGCAACTTTTCATCAATTTTACGCACTTTTGGCGAACTTTCACGAAATATTACAACCATTTCTAAGGAATGGTGATCTATTTCTAAGAATTTAACTTAAAACTCTTCATCTATCAGGAAGTTGTGTGGACTTTTCAACAGTCTTAGCCGAATTCATCAATGTTTTTAAGACTCTACACTACTCAATGCAAAAGTTGAAAGGAAACTTAATAATAATAATCATGATAATTGACAATATTGTTTCATCATACAAAACAATTAGATAAAAGATTAATAAAAATTTGACCCATTGACTAAGCGGCACTGAGAACAATAACAGCCTAGGAATGTTGTGCATGAGCTTGACGACTCGTATTTGGTGACAAAGTTCCTGAACAAAGATTTTAATTCATTAGTATGAATATGAACAAAATTAGCAAAGAATATTATTCTTCTAAAGAAAAATTGTAATGATTTTATGCAGAATTGGTGGGGCATGAAAAAATGTAATGTGCCATGGACATAGTCTGCAACGCGGTCCGTTAATTTACTTTCGAGCTATGTCAAAGACAAATAAAATATGTTCTGCAAGAACCCCAACTTATGGTATCTGCAAGGATTCCGTTCATCACTGTATTATGTAGCGGAAAAATCAAACTTGAAGCATCGACCAATTGTTTCATGTAAAATGCAGAGATTATTTTCATTAATTGAGAAGTCGGAATCTGACCGTCGAATATTCGAAGCGTTCTTTTCAATCAATGGACCAAGAAACAAAACGTTATTAAACTTAATTTTTGAGCAAATTTAACGCAATATAAGCTGATTTTTTACGCAACTTCTTTCGGTCTCTATTCTCATAATATTTAACGAAATGAAAAA